>CAAKHD010009760.1:41366-59403 GCA_901007705.1 Fistularia tabacaria | reverse complement strand
GGGATCGAAGGTGTTTGTGCCCGGGGGGTGTAAAAAAAAAAAAAAAAAAAAAAAAAAAAAAAAGGTAAAATATGCAGATTTAGACATGCACTTTTTCAGCATAATATGACCAGACCAGGCTGAAATGAATGTCCGTTTCACAGTCGTGTTCATTTAAATTTTACCGCAGGCGAGTAGCTCATGATAAATTCAAGCAAATCACGCATAAAAACACCTCGGAACAACTCCTCTGTTCCTCAGAGGCTCCCGGAAAGTTAAATTCTCAAACCACAACTGAACGCAGCTAGGATTAATGAACCGTGGTCACAACATCTGTCCGACTCAAGTCGGACTTGTTGATCAGGGAGGCTCTCGTTGGGAAGCAAACATTTTCCCCATGTTCACAAAAAAAAAAAATAGATGACAGATCACGCAGTCTTCTCAAAACATAAAGTTCTACGGGTTTATATTATCAACAGAACGATCAACTGCCTCTATTTCCTACTTTTGCAGGATGTAATAATTTCTCCTCGCACAGATATGTAACCATGATGCACCTCTCTCTCTATCCTGTCTGCACCCATTTGACTTCAGAAACACGAGTAACCCCATATCCTAACCCGAGTCCTTGGGTTTTCTCATGTCGCAGCTTCCAAAGAGGCCGTGCCTTCAGCTTCTGCACCGGTCCTGCCAGTCGCTGTATCATTTCCGACATAAACAGGAATTACCATGAAACTATCAGCGCTGCTGTTATTACCAGTGAGAGATCATCTGTCCATCGCATTCTTGCCCTCTACTTCTGTCCTCCTCTCTCGTGCAGAAGGTCACCCGCGATTGTCCGCGATTCCACAGCTTCACATAAACTGTACTTCCTTGACCGCGAATCGACCGATAAGAATAAGAACTCACATTGAGGCAAGATCGTTAAATTATATTCAAGTGTTTTCAAACCCTGCTGTAGAATTTTTAACATTGGAAAAAGAAAATAGCATATAGTATACAGTATGAACATTATAAATTGCTTAACCACATTATCTAAAACCCATGAAGTAATCCATCTATCCATCCATGATCTACTACTTTTCCTGCATTTAGGGTTGCAGGGACGCTGGCGCCTAGTCCAGCTGCCATTGGGCGGGAGGCGGCGTACACCCCGGACCGATCGCCAGTCAATCGCAGGGCCACGTCTGGAGATGTACAACTGTTCACTCTCTCATTCACACAATTGTTACAAAAACTAAAAAACTAAAAACCGGAGAACATGAAAACTCCACACAGAAAGGCCCCCTGTGGGAAATGAACCAGGGTCCTGTTTCCTAGCTTTGGTTATTATTGTTGGATTCAACCAACAGTAACGCTTAGCCTTTAGTTAAATAGTGCCATCTAACAGGGTGACCGGAACAAGTAAAGCTCAATGATACCGTCGCGAATATTAAGCGACACATCAACATCGACCGCGGTGTATCCAGGGTTGCAGAAAACCAGAAAACACTGTTACTTTATGCTACTTCAAGCACCCCACACTTCTGGCATCGCAGACATCCATGCATTTCCGCTCTTAAGTAATGCAATCATTTCCTCTCTTCCTTTGCCCTCCTCTTAGTAAGGGTGTGTCCATCCATCTCAATGTCTGGCCGGGCCCTTGGTGAGCAGCAGGGGCTTCCCATCCACTCAGTGGCTCAGCAGTACAACCAGCACTCTCCCTCATTACTTCCATGCTCCTTCTTCCTGAAAATGTACTTTTAAAGCACCGTAATTGCATTGGGGAGATAACCCTGTGGGCACGAGACAGGAAGCCTTGGCCATATAGAGTTGTAAGCGGGTGGATGGGCGGAGTAGTTGTGTGTGTACATGTGTGTGTGTGTGTACGTGCGCGTGTGTCTGTGTGTGTTGCAGATGGTGGAGGCTCTTTGTGTCAAATCAATGGCCCATCCAGAAGCTAATGCAGCTCTGGGCAACTCTGCAGGAAGCATTAAGACTATTAGTGTAGGCCTGGCAGGACACACACACACACACACACACACACACACACACACACACACACACACACACACACACACACACACACACACAGAGCAATTTGTATTAAAATGTTGGTTATGAATGAACAAGTGCACGGCATGTGATTAAGTGTGTGTGTGTGTGTGTGTCCGTGCATGGTTGTGTGTGTGTGTGTGTGTGTGCGCATTTGAAATACTACACGTTTACTCTACTTAACCTCCTGGATTTAGTAAAGCCACTAGCACAGAGTACGCTGACTCAGCAAAGAATGCATCAAGAACTGCAATTAGCATTAGCTAAATCCCCCCCCCCGCCCCAGTTATTGCTAGGGTATAAGTATAATCATTAACACCATCACCTCCCCCTAATTAAATACTTTGCTCCACCTCGTCCAGAGATGAAAAAAAAAAAAAAAACAACAACCATAAAATGTAAATAAGAGACAGAGGTTTCAATGTAAAGGGAGGTAGAAATCCTTACAATTTTAAGTTTTCGATTATCGTTAAAACTACGATGTCTAAAATCCCCCTCTGTTGGCGTACGGCAGCCGGCGAGCTCCCGTCTCCCTTCTGACTGCAAGCTGTACAAATACTGTTATCGTGCAATGAGCGTCTGTTAGGAGTGACAAGCAGAGAGCGAAACGATCCCCCGCTGCAAAAAAAAAAAAAAAAAAAAGCTTAAATACTCTCCTCAAGCACTTGCTCTCTATGGATCTCCAGTGAATGATGATGTAATATTTCCTGATATGTCTGTGTCTGCGGTTTCTTTGAATGGTGCTGTAAGGAAACTGCACCATTTGGTAACATTTCAGTGAAGACGTCTGCAAAGAGGCTTTCACTCCAAATGCCAAGGCTTGATAACACTGTAAATCGACTCCGCGCTCCAAATCACAAATTCTACATTCTCGAATCTTCCCGCTCCAACCCCCCCCTCCCCCCTCCCCGCCGCCCCCCCACACTCTCTCCAACCAATCACCAGACCGCATCCCATTCAACCTGCAGTCCAATGATCAGCGAAGGGCCGGAGACTGACAGGTCAACACTCTGGAACTTCTATTCTGGGGTTGCTACACTACCCACCCACAAGAAAGATCCTCACCCCCGAGGGACATACAGAACTGCACAACAATCCCCCCATACATGTCAGTAATCACTACTTAAGGCGACAACACGAACAACAACTTGAAATTCTGAAGCCTTCGGTTTTCCTCTGATCCACCAAGGAGGGCCAGTCTGTCTCTGTGCAGGGCCACCTTTCTTCGTTTGACAGGCAACAGCACCCTGTACACCACTTCCCCCAGCCGCCCTCGGACTCTACAAGCCCCCACTGAATGGCAGTCCAGCTTAGGGGACCAGCCCTTCTTGCGCCGAGGACTGTACACCCAGAACAACTCTCCCACCTGAAAGTGTCTCCCCTGAGCCCTTACATCATAGTTCCGTTTTTGCCTCACGCTAGCTCTCTGCTGCTGCTGGTCTCGGGCAAAACCATGTGCTTTATTCAGGCGGTCCTGAAGCTTCCTGACATACTCAGGACCCGCGGGTGCGTCCACGTAAACTTGAAACTGCTGGAGCAGTGCATGAGAATGGCCCGGTGGGGCCCTTGCTGAACACGTCGATGGCAGAAATCCTCCATGTCCCCCCCTGTTCCGACCCCAGTAGGACCCCTGGCGGAGGCTCGGGAGAGTTTTTGTAACCCCAAAGTCCATGGCCTTGTGCACCCCTTCCTGTAGGCCCTTGAAGACCATCACCTGCCATCTCTCCTCCCCTGTTGCAAGCTCTTTCCATGTCCGCTGCAGTACGCCATGGTGCAAACGCAGCACCTCAAACATGGCCCATAGCCATTTGGTCGTTGTGGAGAACACGACCACCTTTTCTTACAGTGGCTGATACTGCACCTCCACCCACTGCAAAACAGGCCTGAGGTCCACATCCTGACCCTGTTAATGTCTCCACACTGTCGTGTCCACTGTCCCCAACCCCCGGCATAGGAGCTCCTCCCCCTTCCACCCGGCGGACCCCTCTTCCTCCTCCACAGCCCACACCTCCCTCTCTCTCTCACACTCTGTGGCAGCCAGGGCGGGGCAGCTGCGGAGTGTTCCCCCCCTGGTATGATTGCCACTCTGGGGAAAAGACAGAATCAAGACACCTGAAATGGGAATCTGGGGATGGGTTGAAGATGGACAGTCTGCATGGTATTCATCATAGGACAGAAAAGGGCTGTGTCTGGAAGAACCCTGGGAAACAATGTGACTGCTTGACCCTCCTGAAAGCTCACTGTCCCTTTCAGGAGGTACAACTGGTTACCTGCATTCATCAGGATGTCCAAATGATCCTGTACTGGTGGCTACCCAAGCTGGGTGATGTATTGTTCTTCCCCACTATCTTCACAGACGGCATGCCCCTGTTCTTCATTGGAGTCAGACCACCTGTGCGCAATTGCACCCTGGTGGTCTTGAGCAGTGTCCCCTCTGGTACCCAACCGGGCTCGCCACAGCCACTGTGGACTCCGTATCCACCAGTGCTGAACAAGGTGCTCCCTCCATGGTGATGGAAATGTAACAAGAGTCACAACGTGACAACCGGCTCCCAGCCCGAACTACCAAAGACAACTGATTCTGGATGGGGCGGTGTCTGACTCACCCAGCTCAGTCGTCGGACCCTATATGTGGCGGTGAGGAACGCGGAGGTTGTGTTCCAAGTGGGGCTGCTGTCAGGGTCTGCATATCCCCCTGTATGCGGGCCCTGCCGTTTCCTGTTGCGAGCTGGGGCACTCTCTGATCAAATGTCCAGGACGACCACACCCCCAGCAGACCCTGGGCACCAAGCAAGCCCTGCGTGTCAGCCATCGTGCCACAGCCTTCAACAGCTCAGTTGCTTCAGTAATCTATGCCTTCCTCTCTCCCTCCGTGAGGCTCCACCACCACTACAGCCCTTATTGCAGGAGGGTTCGCCCCTTGACCGCTTGTATCAACCCCGCCCCACACAATCTCCCTTGCTAGAGTCATCTCCAACGCTGTCTGCAGGGTCTGCGGGTGCTGTAGCTTCACCTCAACATGCAGCTCCACAGGGTGAAGAGCTCTGAAACTTGCCACGGGCCAACTCCTCCTGTACATCTGACAGCATGTGGTCATAGGCCCGCCAAGTTAGGCTCTCTATTTCACTAGCCAAACCCTGCAGCGGCTCACCAGACTTCCTGCCCCGATTGCTTGGCTCGTTACGAGGAGCCCTGGTTGCAAACGCTCTCCGAACCGCTCCTGGAGGGCCCCTACCAACGTCCTACAATCCCTCCTCTCACTGGGGTCCAACAGCAGGAGGCAGGACAGTGCATGGTCTGTGAAACCGAGCCAGCAAAATGTACATTAACATGAGTCCTTCAGAAGACAACTAATTTCAAAAACCGCAACATATTTTCCACTTTGCCTGTGCTGCCTTTGAACAAAACGCCAAATACCACGATCCTCTTTCACCTCTAATTTGCCACCGAGCTTCAGTGTCAAGTGCAAAAATAAATTCCATTACAGCTCAAAATAAAATGTCCCTTTCATTGAGAAACTTTGAGGAAGGGGAAAAACAAACAACTTTATTTACTATCCAGCTTTCGTACACACTTTAAATTTAGTTTTTGTACATAGTTGTTGCACAGCTTAAATGTAGCTTATGTATAGAGTTATTGCTTGCTAACTGTGGTAATTGAAATCGTTTGATGTTGATTGCTGCAAGGTACATTTTTTCAGATACAGGCCCCTCCTTGAGCTGCCACCTTATCATGGTGGAGGGGTGTGTGTGTCCCAATGATCCTGGGAGCTATGTTGTGGGGGACTTCATGCCCCCTGAAGGGTCACCCAAGGCAAACAGGTCCTAGGTGAGGGGCCAGACAAAGCGTCGCTCAGAAGACACTCATGATGAAAAAGAACTTTGGAACTATTTTTCCCCTGCCCGGACACTGGTCGTCGGGGACCCACTGCCCTAAAAGGGCGACATGGGTCCCCCTTCCCTTGGGCTCACCACCCACAGGAAAGGCCAAGGGAGTCGGGTGCAGTGCGAGTCGGGCGGTGGCCAGAGCGGGGAACCTTTGCGGTCTGACCCTTGGCTACAGAAGCTGGCTCTGGGGACATGGAATTTCACCTCTCTGGCAAGGAAAGAGCCCAAGCTGGTGCGCGAGGCCGAGAGATTCCGACTAGATAAAGTTAGACTCACCTCGACGCACAGCGTGGGGTCTGGAACCAGGCTTCTCAGGTGGGGCTGGACTCTTCTAGTCTGGAGCTGCCCCTAGTGAGAGATGCTGGGCAGGAGTGGGCAAATTTATTGCTGCCCCCTCCAACTCGGCGCCTGCATATTGGGGTTCAACCTGGTGGATGAGAGGGTAACCTCACTCCGGCTTCAGGTGGGGGGACGGGTTCTGTCTGTTTGTGGCTATGTACCCCAACAGCAGTTCAGTATACGCACCCTTCTTGCCCACACGGGCAAAGACAGTGTGATTTGGAAGGGCGTGATGGGAAGGAACGGCCCCCCCCCGATATGAACCCAAGTGGTGTTTTGCTATTGGACTTCTGTGTTCGTTACAGATTGTCCATAACAAACACCATGTTCAGGCATAAAGGTGTCCATATGTGCACTTGGCACCAACAGACCTTAGGCTACAGTTCTTTGACCTTGTGGTGGTCATACCGTCAGACTTGCAGCCGTATATCCTGGACACTTGGGTGAAGAGAGGGGCGGTGTTGTCAACTGATCACCACCTGATGGTGAACTGGTGGGGGAAGATGCCGGTCAGAGCTGGCAGACCCAAACATAATGTGAGGGTCTGCTGGGAACGTCAGGCAGAGTCCCCTGTCAGGAGTTTCAACGACCAACCTCCGGCAGAGCTACAACCACATACCCGAGGGAGGCGGGGGACATTGAGTCCGAATGGGCCATGTTCCGCACTTCCATTGTCAAGGCATTCTCCATGGTCTCCCCGAAGTGTGGAGTTTTTGCTTCGGTGACCGCCGTAGCCGCATGCCACTTGGCCTGCCAGTACCTATCAGCTGCCTCCGGAGTCCCACTGGCCACAAAGGCCTGATAGGACTCCTTCAGTTTGATAGCATCCCTCACCGCTGGGGTCCACCAGTGGGTTCAAGGGTTTCCACCACGACAGGCAGCGACCGCCTTACGGCCGCAACTCTGAGCTGCCGCCGTAGACAAGGCAAGATGCTGAATGCAGGCTATACGCAGGAGATGCAGAGAACGATGTCACGGTAGCTGAGCAATTCAGTGCCCAGGATACAGAACACCATGCTCTGGTTAGTTGCCAGCCTAGAAAATGTTTATTTTACAATGAAAAACAGTTGAAAGAATAAATGTATAGAAATACATTTATACAAAAACTGTGTAACTATGATGTAAAGTTATGGGTTTGGCTCAGATGATCCCACATCCAACATTTCTGAGTCCATCATTTCTTAAAGTCTGACTCGAAACCAAGACACACAAAAGACCATTTGGAGTTATGACATGATATAAATCAGAGAGAATCCTTATTTTACCATAAAGACAAACCAAAATGAATAATATTACATTTCTACAAAAACTGTGAAAACAAAAAAAATCTGCAATATAAAATAAGTTCAAAGTTGAAAATCCACAATACAGTGAGACCGCGAAAGGTGAATCATGATATGATGTGGGACAACTGTTGTTAAAGTATCTTTCAGATATAGATTTGTTTTTTTAGATATACCAGTGCCGTCAGAACAAGGACAGAAATATCTACACATTGATAATAACACAAAAACTGCTGAGTGCAGATTTCTTTCCATTAAATACACACATTTATCAATTCTATAATTAATCAGTTTAATAATAAATGTGAAGATAAAAAATAAGATATTTTAGCAAATAAACAATATGAATAAATCTTTGATAAATTCAATAGATGGATAAATTCATAAATTAAAATCATTTGACAAACTTATAAAAACTGTGTAACAGCATCAAGACATTTTATGCTGCAGCAGTATCTTTTTTTTCCAATTTTTCAATGATATATCCAGAAGCTATCATATTGCTCTTTTGATTCTTGGACCATTTCTACATCATGTTTTTTTTTTTTTTTTTTTTTTAAAAACCAAGAGGCCTGGCAATATTGTTACCACTTCATTAGCCATATACTTGCATGTTCCTGACAACTTATCATTTGTATTTGTGCAGATATTAAGAAAGCGCCTGCATTCCAAACAACCCATCATGAGGGGGGCATAAATAAGATGGTCAAGTGATGATTAAAATCAGTATCATCGTCCATCACTCAACCACAGTAGATGGTTGGAATTCCCCGGTGTGCTTTACTGGGCCTGTGGGAAATACATTCTACTGGTTGCTTGTACCAAAAAAAATATGGTTAACTGACTCGAAATGTAAAGCCAGATGGAATGCCATTGGGGAAAAAAAAAAAAAAAAAAAAAAAAAAAAAACAAGTTCAAGGGATTTGAGCAGGCTACAGAACTCCAAATATATAGACCACCGAGTGCAGAGCCATTATCCCTGCATGCCACATCACCCTATTCAAGTCTCCCTATTCAATGAAGAGTGGAATTTGTCTTTAAACCGCCTCTGCTCATTTTACTCAGCCCTGTTATCAGGACACCTACTTTGACGTGCATGCTTCATGTGCTCCTACTACTTGTACTATTTTTAGCCACTGTCCATCGTCCTGTAGCCCCCTTCTTCAAGACGCCTATCTGCAGTGTCCAAACTTGTTAGTGAGGTTGAGTTGAAGTTTATGAAAAAGGATGCAGAAGAAATCTTTTAATATAGCCCGGGAAGGAACCAGAAAAGGACAATGTTTAGTGCAACATGGCCATCATATTTTCTGAGAGCGCAAAACTTGCTAATAGTGTAGCGATGTTGTCCAGAGTCAAGAGAGAACTGGAAACAATTCGGACCAATGAGTTTACTTTTAGCATATTAAGAATACAAAAAACAAAACCTAATTCTAATGTTTATCCTCAATCTTTACATTTGTTTTGTTTCTCTTTTTGGTGCCTTATTTGTTTTTTTCTTTTTAGTATTGCCTTCACCTTATCCACTCGGGCCATGTGTTAATTTTGCAATCCAACACTCCAGACCCAGATAATTTGCCGCCTGGTGTTGGATCCCAGTGGGCAGGGTTTCTTTTACTGCTACACAAACAAGAAGCAACAAGTGGCAAAAAAAAAAAAAAAACTGCCCTGTATTTTCTTTCCATTTGATGAGGTTATTGTGATTAAACTATTTTTGCATTCATTCATTGCCCCGCTTAACCTGCAGTCCGGGTCGCAGCAGGGCTGGGGCCCATCACAACGATCTGGTGGGAGGATCACCTTGGGTCGGTCGCCAGTCCATCCCGGGGCCACATAGAGAAATACAAGCATTCAATCTCCCATTCACACATCCAGGACAAAATGTGACAGTCCCTTGTGCCAAGATCCTAAGAAAATACACCAAGGAGCCCAATTCAGGATGTTGAGAAGCATCTAAACCAAAGAACCAGCACGCTACTGCCCTCCCAACGTTTATCTGTACAAGCCAACAGCAGCCTGAAGCAGATCATCAGGGTTTTCAAGTGGGCGCCTTCCATCATCGGTGTTTCGTCGAGTTCGGGCCACGACACCTCAAGAAGGCTTGACAGTGAACTCCAGCGTCCTGGAACCCCCCCCCTCCATGCTACATAGGTGCTGCCCACGCAAACAACCTTTACTTAATCAAGTCCCCAGCTCCCATGCTTCCTCCTCAGTCACAACCATTCGCTGGCTCGTTCCGCTGCTCGAGATGCTTTACTGACCGCACGTTTCAGGCTCCGTCCACGAATGTCCAACTCAGTCAGTAGACCGACGACAGACTCTGTAGACACCTGTCCAGGCCACACCCGAGCCCTTCAGCCTTGCTGGTCTGCCTCTGCTGCCATCTCAGCATACCTAGCTTTTTAATGTGATTTAAATTAAAATTTAATGTGTCTAACCTCCCGATTACCATCTACAGAAATGATTTCTAATCGCTTTTCTTCCACTGCTGCTGCAGGCAAACATTTCAACACCTGGTTATGACGCCAAGTGCATCACCCCTGGGAGAGACCAACCTTCCACCCTGATCATATGTGTCTAAGTGTGGCCACCCCAGAACACAATGGGCAGGCAGCCTCCTCGCCCAACCACTGCTTCAAGTTCTGGGGAGATGTTAGCACATCATACGTAGCCCCCATCATGAATCTAATTCTACTAGTCTCCATGCTCCACAACTCTCTCCACTTCAACGTTCTTCGTTCAACGTTTTCCCAGTTCACCCACTGTCCTTGCTTTGCCTGCGACACTGCTCTAGCATGCCTGACTACCTCCTCCTCCTTGCATATGTATTTCATCTACTATCAATTTCCTCTTTTCTACAACTGATATCTTGCTCCACACCGGTTTTCCTACACACAACCCTGAGCCTCCACGCCCATCCTGCACCCGACGTCCCAACCATGGGTGCCACACTCCTAACCACTGAGTCCTTTGACTGGGTGAGAGTCAGTTCCAATCTTACCTTAGCACACTTGTACTCTTCTGACAGACTAGAAACTGGCAACTCCAACATGCCTTTCCCATACAAGGCTGTGCTGCTTAGGCAGACTTCTTTCTCGGTTATCTACCTTTGACAAGGGAACCTCACACACTGTTAAAGGCCACATCACCCGAGGCAGCAGCCCAAACTGCAAGCACCACAACCTTCAGCTTCCCTGGGAGCTCTGACCGATCTATACCTAAAACACCTTGACTCATTTCCTGCCTCAACTGCTCAAATTGTCCCTTATCACTACATCTTGCATCAAACCATCTACCCAAACTCTTCATCGGTTTCTCTAGCACCGTAGGCACCACCTCACCGTTTATTATAAACTTCTTATCTACTACCTTCCCTTTAATTAATTGAAATACTCCTAGACTTACTTGGTTTAACCTTCAGTCTCGCCCGCTGCAGATTACAGTCTAACTTCTCCAACAACCTACTAGTACACGATACAGTTGACGTAACAGTCGTCATGTCATCCATGTAAGCCCTAATTGGCAGGAGACGCAACCCTCCCTGAAGCCTTCCTCCACCTACCACCCATTTCGAAGCCCCAAAAATCACCTCCATTGCCATAATAAAAGCTAGTGGAGAAATTGTACACCCCTCCATAACGCCCATCTCCAGCTGCTGCCATGCTGTAGTTTATGATAATAACTTGCGTTTTTATTTAGAATAATCACACTTTTTAATAAAAAAGTAGTGAATCTTATTGGAAATAACAATAAATATGGAATTTATGATAATGATGATTATTATTATTAGCCTTATGATTATTACTGTTATTATCATTAGAATGATTATTGTTGTTATCATGGAAGTCAGTTAAATATTCTTTCGTCAACTTCATCTTTCTTTTTTTGTTAATTCATTAGACAAATCTGAATAATTGATTGACTGATTGATTGAATTATCAATTCATTCGTTTGAAAATCAATTTGTTTGACAATCAGTGATTGATTGATAGGCCCAACCTCAAGAATGACCAAGGAGAAAACAACTAAGCTAAATATTTGCAAAGCTAGTCTTGTTTTTTTCCATTCATTCCAGATTTCCAGAGTGTCAAAAAACTCCACCGGGTTGAAACAGCTGCTGGTAAAGTCATTCAAGGTGACCCAAGGCAAAAGAACCAAGTAGATGAGCAATGAATCATGACAAATTCTAAAAACGAATGCATCATGAGAAACCTGAGAAAAAGTTCTCTCTTCATCTTGAATATCTCAAAATATCTTAACTTGCCTGGATGAGAGTCAACACAGTTGGCCATTCAAATGGACTGTTGGAAAGACTCCGACAGTGTCTGACAGCGACCACTTCATATCCCACGATGTGTCGCGCATTTATACGAGACTCACGTGGACATGAGGAGAACAAGCACAGTCCACGAACCAGGGACCTTCTCACTGGGAGGCGGAAGCACTAACCACTGCACTTGATGAAATGATATCGTCACTTTTCGGTAGGATTTGCAAATTGCATGTACGTGCACAGAATAAGGGATGGCCGAGTTCCTGTTTGCATTACACTTTGAATTTACCCCTGGCCCATTTGTCACCTTTCTGACGACAACTAGCCTCCGGGAACGGGTTCGGCTCAGCTGATCCCACATGCTACATTTCTGTGTCTGCTAACCCCTGTGTCCATCATTTTTTTTTAGAGTCAGGCGAGCGACCATGACACACAAAAGCATATTTGGAGTCGTGACGTGAGATATAAAAAGAGAGAGTTTCGCCCGCGGTCAAATTCACGACAACGATACGCCCCCATGTGACTTAGAACCTGTTAACACATTGGTCCACACTACTGTTCTGCAAAAAGACCGGAAAGAGATACCACTTGTTTTCAGGTCTGATCATCTTGTTACCGTGCCTACAGATAATCCTATGCAGATTTTGATCATCCAGACACCCCTGCGGTGCAGCAGAGGTTGTACGGAACATTAGACAGACAATCGTAATCTTTACTTTCCACGCAGTCTTTAAGTGTAGTGCCTCCAGCATGTTTTTTGTGAAACTTGTTTTGATGGAAATCCCCATTTCGAAAAAAAAAAAAAAAAAAGTGTTGTAGCGAAGTCTCGAATAACAATTTATATTGTTGTTATCGTCCAAGATATCCCCCCGAATGCCAAGCACGTTCCTTCCTTCCCCGTCTTCTTTTTTTCTGTGTGTGCTGCGTTATATCGTTGGCGTAACTCACATGTGGAGACATAATTATGCGCCTGAGGTCTTTCATACGTTTATGGAGACATTTCATTTTCAGCCAATTAACTCACAGTTCATCCGGCCAAACGAGGCCCTAAATACAAGCGCGGACATGCAGATTCGAGTGTCACTTCGAAGTCGTCATTTAAAATGGCCAATTACGCTCAACGGAAATGACGAGAACACAGACAGTTTCGGTATGTTTTTGCCGTTAGACTTAGTGGCATAGTTGTACTGTTTTTACATTTCTGTCGGACAACTTTATTCAAATCGGCGGGGACGGGGGACATTTTCATCGAGCATTCCACTGGAAAGACACCTGGAGGGTTACTTCGATTTATAAAAATGTGATGAACGCAAGTTCACACTTTTAATGTGTACAAAGGACATGAAAGGTAATGGAAATTTTATTACAGGTCTTTGAGAGGTGATGGGAATTTTTGGGTGATTTTTTAAAATTTACTCTTTGGTGAGCATGTCTGCTAACTTTATGATTTGCAGTTTTTTAATTTTTAAGTAAAAGGAAAGGGAACATTTGACCATCTTGTCAGTTTGTGTGTTACTTTCTTTATTCAAATGAAACACTTAATACACCTCGACTGAAGAGAAGGAACACAGAGCCGGGTGTATTTTTAAGACGGACCTTTGTTCTTGCTCGCAGCAGCGCAATGACGGAAATAGCACACACGGAAAAAAAAAAAAGAAGAGAATTAGGGCTTTCTATGAATGGTAAGAGCCGAAAATGACATGTGAGGTAAGCTAAATTTAAAAGATAAATAAATCAATAAAATCAAGAGTAAGAAAATTAGCACTGTGTAAATCTTGACCTACCAGGCATTAAATGGAGCCATTAAAGGGAAGAGCAGCCAACAGAATGATGCATATAACATGATGAATGTATGAATACATGAATACTGAATTTAAGAAGGAAGATATTTCTCCTTCATTTCAGAATTATAAGGAAAAAAAAGCAGTTTAACTAACTACTCCTGCGTAGGGAGGACGCTGGCACGCTTGAATTATTTATAGGATGATATATCTTCTGCAGATGTTCAGGTTCTGACGGAAGAGGTGGTTCCTCAGAGTGGAGACAGAACCTAGAAGGGCTCCACACTGGAGCCACAGTGTGTCCTATCAAAAACGACAGTTCTTTTATCTTTGCAGTTTGAGGATTCATTTGAATACCAAATACTAATAATATTCCTAACACAATAATAACTGGTTTTCCTCTGGGAACGTTCCAGGAGTCTTGCCAACGTTTCTCCAGTCCATGCGCCCCTGCACTCTCTGGTGCTTCAACCGACCCTTATAGGGTTCCTTCATGCAGGAGTCAACCCACGCACTGCCCACACCTACAGGGGTATCACCTGCACGTGTCCCGAACATAATCGTCAAAGTTAAATGCCGTCTAAACCCACGGCCGTGTGAGTCATCAGCTGGGCGGTCTTGAGTGGATTCCACCGGCCCGTCGCTGTGAGTCGCCGTAGGTCTGGTTTGACGCAGTTGCCGTCACTGGTGTACGGTGTACATGCTCCCCTGTCTATGTTCACTGGAGAAGCTGCTTGAGATGCTCTGTTTTCTACAGAATCTGGAACGTGTAGTCTTTTCACGAGCTGCTCTTCTGTAGGAACATCTTCCCGTTGTGATCCGGGGCTGGACACCCTGTCATTGTTTTACAATACGCTTAAAAGCTTCCTTTTTCTGGCGAGGCTAGCAGCTAAAATATGATGTCATCGGCTAAGTCCGCTGGAGGATATCCCATGATGCACCTCCTTCGTTCCCTGCACTCTTCCGATCCTCTACATGCTCTACATGTCCCCTCATCCACACATGACAGCAACCCGATGCCTTCTGTCAGATGAAGTACAATGCAACCCAATGCAACGATGATCAGTTCAGACTATCAATGACCATTTTAAATAGTAACTTCCAAATAACTACTGACAAAACATGTCTATACATGTTTCAGTGGTTAGCGCTCTCACCTAATGGCAAGTAACTTCCTGGTTTGCTTCCACAATAACAGCGTTGGCCTCAGGCCTCTCGGTTCTTTGCTAAAACAGGCGTGAGAGTTTTACAAATGCAATTTTATCGACAAAAAGCTATAGAGTAGCATTCCCTGCCTTTGAATCCAGAATAGCAAAATGTACAAGTTGAACCAGGTTTTTCTCGAGAGGATTAACCTCAGCTTTTGCCTCCATTTCTTACAACTGCTGCCGGGATATCGTATGATCACTATTTTCATCTGTTGACACCCGAGACTTTGGGCAGAATGCCTAGCTCAGACACACTGGGGTGGGACTTCTTACAAAAGGCCAAATGCTTCCTTTGCTTTCCTTTTACTTGAAAAGTCCTCCTTTGGTCCGTCAGCACCAGCTAGTGATCATGTTATCGGTCGGGACTCCTCTCGTTGCTATGGCAAAAGCCCTCGGGCGGAGGGGGGGGGGGGTTCTCAGCACGCCTGACCTCCGTTGTTCCACGGGCATGCAGAAATATGCATGCGAACCTAAAGATATCACCATGGAGAGCTGCGTGTACGCAGGCGTGTCACCGTGGGTGTTGATAGTCTGGCAGACACCGCAGTGGGCGACTCCAAATCTCCTCACCTATACAATATCCTAGCCATTAGTGATGAAAATGTCCACCCCCACCCCAAACACTTCCCTCGTGCTTGATTGCATGCGCCGGGTATTTTTAGATATGCAGGGTTGGGGTTTTTTTTGGGGGGGGGGGTTGTTTTTTTTCGTTCGTTTTCTCTGCGCGAGCACATGAACTGACACCGCCAGCGCCTCATTGATTTTAGGATGGAACAACACGCCGCGCTGTCTCTTTCCGTCTGCCCACCAACCACAGCCTCACTTCATTGCTCCCTCACTATTTCCTCACCTTCTATTTCCCTCCGTCTTCATCCATCCATCCATCCATCCATCCATCCTCAGCCACATTTCCACTACCTTCTCTCTCTCTTTCTCCCCATTCTAGCTTGTTGTATTTTGCAGTCCTTACATCACTCCTGTCCCATTCAACTCTGCCTCTCTCTCTCTCTCTCTCTCTCTCTCTCTCTCTCTCTCCCTCTCCTTCCTACACATCTATATTCTCCTTGCCATGTCACAACAGGCCTGCCATGAGGCCAATCCACGTGTATCTGGGAATATTAGCTTGGAAGTCCTGTAGGTTGGGAGCCACACACAATATCTGCACAGCAAAATACCATTTTTTAATTTACATTTTTTTTTTTTTTTTTTTTACTGATTCTCTAATATGTTGCTACCCAGTCAAGAAGTAAAGAGAGATGGGTGACGGGATAGGAAAATAAAATTAATGGAAAAGAGCGAGAAAGAGCCAGAGAGCCGGAGCCAGAGGGACACTTTGATAGTTTTAGAAATAAATTCCTTTTCTAGATGCTTTTTATGGTCCTCCTAATTGCTTGGATTTCTTTACTTTCGGCAGAAGGACCCCAAATTATTTACATTATCAATGTTTATATCAACACAAGGCCACAGAGCTGCATCGATACGCTGATAATGCTGATACTTTTTTTAATTTTGTTCCAAAGTATTTCACTCACTGAGCTGTAATGAACGTTTTACTCAAACGTATTCCAAATCAGCTGTTCTTTAAATTCTCACATGGCCCTGACTTGTATATACTTGTGGATATTGTTGTTGTTTTTTTTACTCTCAGTCAGCATGGCTGTCCAAACAACAGGTCTGTCACACCTCGCATGCATTGGTGTTCTATGTTTAGTACTACATATATTTTTTTCAATTTTATTTATATAGAAACGAAACCACACAGACACCAGACATTCCACCCGTAACTGAAATGGTGCATTGATAGCTTCAGCATTCACCAAAGAAACAACGATGGTGATCAAGATCAAGCCACGGCCCCTGGGAACCTGGGAAATGAGACTTGGGAGAGGATATGTTAAAATAATGCATTGAATTGACATAAGTACAGACAGGAGAGGACGCATGGGCTGGATGAGAGAAGTGCTCCGTGGGATATCCCTTACAGATGCTCCAGTCAGATTCCTTAAAAATGAAGAATAGACTAGTTTTTGCTTCTGGCACTCATTCGATTATCAGATGCACCTGATCGCAGATCCATCTATATCCAGATTTTGAAAGCTACAGGATCACCTTTCAGACACGGAGCACGGTCATGGAAATAAGTTTAAAAACTTTTAACCGTTTTAATCCGCCCCTTTCAGTCGCAGAGTTTCACCCTAGCCCAGATTGAGCATAATTGTGATGAAGTCGCGCTGTGCTGACCGTCAGACAGCTGCCGCGAGGACACGTGTGCAATGCAATCTGCTTCAGATGTTTGATACAATGAGTTCGTGCACAAAGCTCACAGGAAGGATTCATTGTCCTGCTGACCTGCTCGCACGCTGTCTTTTCTTCCACAATAATGATAGTAAATGTAACATTTCATCTCCGCGTGATGCGGCCTGGCCAATCTCCACACAGAAATATGACTGGTTGACTTAAGATGCGCTGTTCATGACATCAGTGCCTTTCTGAAATGTAGTGTTGCATAATTCTTAATCTAACAACATCAAGACTTGACCACTAAAACTGATATAATGGTATAATTTGGAAGTACAGACAGATATGGCAAATATTACTGTATGATAATTTTCCTTAAATGTCCAATTTATAGGCTGCCAAAGGGGCGCTGCAATGACTTCAATACGGAACACTTCACATATTTCATAAGGCACCGAAACATTTCATGGCCATTTGTATCAAAAAAATGGCAATGAAAAAAAATAGCAAACTGATTATTTTTATCTTAAGGCCATCCTTTGCATAAGGCCCAAGACATTGATGGTCCAACATACAGGGAAGTATTGTCATTTTCTAGCCTTACTCACCTCTCCACATATATATGTGTGTGTGTGTGTGTGTGTGTGTGTGTGTGTATATGTTTTTTCGGGTTTTTTTCCTTTCTTATATTTAGTTTGACTACAAGTTCTCTCTTTTGATTTGATCTCTGACATTTTTAATAAGAATCCGTTCCATATATTGGAATATGCGGTGGTCTTTGCTTCATACCAGGTCTTCAGTATGTCCATTTGAATGGCTGATGGCTCTAATCCAGGCCACTATAAGCTGCAGTAAAGAAATTTTGAGATACTCAAAATGAAGAGAGAACTCAGTCTCAGCCCACTACAACTATTATGCTAAATACAAAGAATTTCGTTAAAAAAAGTTCCATTATTCTACTTCATGCATAATAAAGTTGTATTTTCAGCACTTATCATTATTATTATAATGTTTTTTT
>CAAKHD010009760.1:29166-41346 GCA_901007705.1 Fistularia tabacaria | reverse complement strand
CCCCCCCCCCACCCCCCGCCCCACCCCCCCACTTTGGGTGCATGTTAATCAGTATAGATAAACAAGTAAATAATAACAATAATAAATCAATCATAAACATTTCTAATACTAAGTCGAGATACGACTACAACTATTATGCTAAATACAAAGAATTTCGTTAAAAAAAGTTCCATTATTCTACTTCATGCATAATAAAGTTGTATTTTCAGCACTTATCATTATTATTATAATGGTTTTTTTTTCCGTTTAGCTGCTCACTTCAGGGGTTGCCACAGCAAATCTACCTTCTCTATTTTACCCTGCATCCACTCTCACACCAACTAACATATTATCATTGTAGTTGTAGCAGTGGGAGGAGTCATTTTCTGATAAAATAAAATAATAATAATAATGATAATACAGATTTTGAGAGGTTGAAATTTCACAAGAGCCATGCATTTTTTTATCCGATTGCGGGAACAAAAGAGCAACATTTTTGTCTTCCAAACAATGGCAAATATGATTTGGGGAAGGTGTTTAAAATCCCATTATACTGGAGCACTCTATTGAATTTGGATCCTAATAATTACATTGAAAAAAATGTAAAAATTAAAATAAAACTTGGCGACGGTTCAAAAGTATTAAAATGTTGCATCAATCCTAACAATAATCCAATGGTAAATCATTTTACAATCAAACCCTTTTCTTTTACTACGGATTAATAGATGCTGCGGTGCAGTGTTGCTCCAGAATCCCTTTCAAACGTAGTACTTTGAGGCATGGTCGGCCATTCTTACAAAGTGAAACGTCGGGCTTGTTATCCTGTTTCAGGCCCATGCAGAGCACTATTGCATAATGCATGGCAAATAAAAAGACCCTGGGGTTCTGAAATAGTGCATGTTTTGGGGGTGGCGTTTTGTACACAGACTTCTGTGATGGTGCTTTTTCAATATTCACAGAGACGTTCAGTTGTGATTATCACCGGCTGACATGAGAACTCTTGAGAATCGTTAGCCGTTTTAGCGATAAAGTGTTCTATATGATTAGAAATATCCTTTTTTTTTCACACAGAAGGGATAGAAGACCTTGGATTGTTTATTCTCCTTGGACGTGGTGTCGTAAATAATACCATCATGTAGACGAAGGACAACAGATCTCATGAGGGAATTCCGGATCGGCGATTCCCTCTCCAGTTAAAACTGCCTCTTTAAAGTTATTGACATGTTCAGCATCTTTACATGACACAAGAACACGGCCTCATTATGTGGGTTTTGCACACAATCTCACTCTGTCATGTGACTGACAATGAACGATGAAGAACATCTGGACTGCCTCTTAATTTCATTTTATTTCCCTTTTGCTTCCATCAAAGAAAGGCTTGCAAACATGACAAGATCTCAACTCTGATAGTTAAACAGTTATCTGTTATTATTCCATAACACAGTTGTTGCAATTCGGCTTTATTACGCTATTATTAACTTGAATATCAAGCAACGTGCTCCTGGAGGCTGTACTGAAGTACTGAACAGGAAGCCCAGTGACCCGGTACCTATAAACATTCACTCATTCATTCATGATCTACACCGCTAATCTTGCAAAAAACGCCGATTTACAATCGGAGTTTATTATCTGTATTGTTCTTCAACTAATTTCCTTTTAAAAATCGAAACTCAACTTGTAATCGGTTGTTTATTTTAACCCGTTAATTAGTCAGGAAAAAAGAGAAGCTCAGAGAGCCGCCACGGTCGTATAATAACTTTGCAGCATAGAAACTGAAGCCCTCGTACCCAAAGGGAGTTCAAATCCGGCCATGATTGGTCAATACTAGGACAGCTGGACACAGATATAATCTGAACCCATGAGAATGAAATGAAATATAAGCTGATGCAAAACTTCCCATCCATTCTGCGATTTCTCTCTGTGGGTTAAATGCGAGATGCAAATCAAAACAAGGGGAAATACAACTGGTTAGGAATTGGGATGCTTTGAAAGTAAATGGGGAGCAGTTTGGTACAAAGCCAGAGTCTGAGTTTAAGATGAGAGGTTTTTGTTTTGGGGGGTGCTGGATATAAATTCGTTCTTGTTTTGGTCAATGGGAGTGTGGTGTGTTTGGTGGTGAGCCATTTCATTCATCTGGCTGACAGTTCCCTGTGAACTGTTCGCAGCTCTGTCACTTGTAAGGAATTCTGATGAGACAAGGCTCATTGGCTGAAGGCTGAATTGGTCGAGATTTTTCCCCATTTCCAGGATATTTTACAGCCAATTCGGTCTCTAGAGTAACTTTTTATTTATCGGGCATATTCAAATTAAAGTTTTTGTTTTTCTTTCATTCTTTTCTCCGGCATTTGGAATATTCAGTCCCATTAATATGTGAACTGGAAGGGCTAAAAAAGAAATGGCAACTCTATTATGTCTGAGCATAAACCACAGTTTGTTCCAGCTTTGTCCAAACCTCTTCATGCACCCGATTTCAGTCACCCAGAGAAAATGGGCGTTATCAACTATTTCAACAATCTTAAAGTAGGTCTACTTGCAAGTGAACCAGTGTTGCTAACGTAATGACTTGTCTTGGCGTTAGAAAGCCCCCCCCTGCAGATGTAGGAGAGACTCGCGATGGTCATGGGAACTTTGTCAGAAGACAGATTTCCACAACCCTCCCACGCTTTATACCTGCTCTGCTATTTTAATATGGACTTCAAATGCAACAAGCAGGAAAAAATGACTCTTAACAAGGACGGAAGGCACTCATCGCTATTCAATGGGAAATAAATAAGTAATGAATGAATGAATTCATTAAAAAAAAAAACTTGTACTCATACTTAATTGCTACCTGTCAAGTTAACATGAAGGGGTGTACTGAATTCCCTCGGGTTTTGATTGGCTGGATCAGAGGTTCCTGTGGAGGGATTGATAGTGGACTGTAATAATTTTGGTTGATGAGAAAATATATACATCTATATGTACATATATTGGAAAATATAGACATGTATATTTGAAATCTTACATACTTTCCCCATGAATTTCAATGACTTTTAGAATTAAAATTTAAATCCAACACTTTTGTAGCAAATAGATACATGATTTGTCTGCAAATGCCAGTGGCCCAGCCGTCCTAAACACCATGCAGTTGTTTGAAATAGATAGATGAATACATAGATCATGATCTATTTGAATAGCTCAAATGAACGATAGCAAGGTACGATTGTACATGGCACTGAGCCAGGTTCGGCATAAAACACAATTTTATACAATGTATCTAGAAGACATGGTGGCACAGTGACGTAGCGGTTAGCGCTGCCTTCTCACCCCAAAAAAAAATAGGTCGATTCCGACAGGGGGGCCTTTCTGTCCGGAGACTGCATGTTCTGCCTAAGGCTGTGTGAGGTTCCTCTAGCTTCTCCGGTTTCCTTCCAAAAACATACAGGAGATTCATTGAAGACCCTGAATTGACTAGACTTGTGAATAAGAAAGTGAACAGTTGGTGTTTCCTAATATGTGGCCCGATGATTGACAACCGACGTGTGCAGGGTGAACCCTGTTTCTTGCCCAACAACAGCTGGGATAGCTGTAGGATAAGTGTTACAGATGATGAATAGTTGTGTGAATGATTGAATATAAAGAAGGGCGTAAGGACATGAACCTCTCTTTTCCACTTTTGTGAATCTTTACTGACCACAGTTGTGTAATGTAGTAAAAGGGATGTTTGTTCAATGTGAAATGTAGTGGTGCTAAGTTTAAGTCGTGCCAAAGCTGCACGAAAATAGATGGTCAGATCCGGCCCTACCCAAATCTTCTGCTCCTGCTCCTGCTCCTGCTCCAGTGGACTAGCTGCTCTCCCTGCCCAGTTTGGGCAACGGGTCGGCCGTGGACCTAATGGATAGCATGCTCACGCTGTTGGGATCCAACATTGGCGGGTTCCTATTCTTGCATGTTTTCCTGTGCCAACTTCCACCTTTAAAGTGTGTGATCTGGCCAATTACCGGCGTCTGGCCACCAGCAGAGGAAGCCGGCCGTGTCCTGCTGACGACCAAGCTGTTCACCATCCAGAGTGTGGTGCCGTGGTGGACGACGCCGAGAGTCGCGGATTCAGCCATGGTGGCCGGTGTGGCTGCCCGAGGAGGCGAAGGACTGACCTCTGCTTCTTCCACCAGAGATTCGGCAGCAAGGTGCGGCGTTGCGATATCCCGTGCTCGTTTGGCGCCGGGAAACAGCGGAGTCGGTGCTCAGTAGCAGCCGTGGGTGCCGTCGGACACACCCAGCTGCTGTTCATCGCAGACTCAAGGTAAGGACTGAGATTCCTAATGGAGTCTGGCTCGCAGAAGAGCCTTCTCCACCCAACGTGGACCGACATTCAGGCCAGAGGTAGCAGCACGCTACTGAGCGCCGCTAACGGGTTCTCTATAGCCACTTTCGGTTCACGGTCGGCGTCCTGTTTATTCCAGCGGCCGCTGTTTTGAGTGGGACTTTGTGGTCGCCTCCATCATGGCCCCCATCATCAGCACGGATTTTCTGTGTGCCAACAGCCTACTCGCGGACGTCGAGAAACGACGTTTGATCAACACCGTGTCTTTCGCCACATATCATTGTGAGACACGGGGTTGGCCTGCGAGCTCACACTAACTTTTTATCATCGGGGGATGTGTACCAATGTTTGCTAGCAGATTATCTGATTAACCGATTATCCGATTATACGCCCACTTTTTTCCAACGCATCTACTAGGCATGCAGTGGAGCACTTCATCCCCACGGTGGGACCAGCTGTTTTCGCACGGGCGCGGTACCTAGGTACGGCCAAGCTGGCGACTCCTAAGGAGGAGTTCCCCACCGCTAACGACCGACATTCATGACTTCTCCGTGCGGCTGTCAGGCGCCACCGTATTTTCCAAGGTGGACCTGGTGCGTTGTTATCACCAGGTGCACGTGCGTGTGAAGGACGTGCCCAGGACCACAGGAGTCACCCAGTTTGTGTTTTTCAAGTTCCTGTGCATGCCCTTCAGTCTGAAGGGTGTCGCTCAGACCTTTCAGAGGCTCATGGACTTGGTGCTGCGTGACCTCACTTTTGTGTTTGTCTATCTTGACGATGTACTGGTGGCCAGCCTGTCGGCTGACGAGCACCTGGAGCACCTGACACAGGTTTTCCGTCGTCTGGACGAACACAGCCTTGTGGTTCCGCTGGCCTGGCGTCGGCGTGTTTTTAACTCGGTGCACTCCCTCTCGCACCTCGGCGTCTGGGTGTTGGTGGAAATGGTGAGTTCTAAGTTTGTCTGGCCTGGCATTTGTAAGGGTATCAAGGAGTGGGCGGCCGCATGTGTGGCGTCCCAGCATGCTATGTTCCACCGGCATATTAGGGCAGCCCTCGAGACCCCGTCCAGTATTACTTTGGACAGGGGTCCACAGATCGTGTCTGCGCTCTGGTCGGCACTGGCTGGGTCATCGGGGGCTCAGTACACCATACGACGGCATACCATCCCTGTGTGAACGGTTCCATCGGTCCCTTGAGGCGGCACCGCCGGCCGTGCTGTCAGACGGCAACTGGGTGGACAGTAGTACCGTGGGTTCTGCCGGGGCTGCGCTCAGCCCAGAGGGACGACCTTGGCGCAATGCCTGCAGAGCGGGTTCTTGGCCAGCCACTGAGTGTCCCAGGAGAGTTTTTACCCGGGATTCGTGCTGGACATAGGCCGGTGTAGGGAGCCGGTGCCGCTCGATCGGCTGAAGCCAGTATACAGGACGGCTGGTGAAGTTCTGCTTCCTCCTCAGGTTCCCAGTCGTGGTTGCCCTCCATCCAGGACCACGGCAGCGCTTCCGCGGGTCCAGCGTCTGGTGTCTCCGGCTGTTTTGACAGGGGGACAAGGCAACCGTTAGGGCAGGCTGATCAGGCCCCCCCGTGAGGCACGAGTTTGGTCCCTTCTGGGTGTTCGGGGGAGGGCTGCAGACTGCAGACACTGAGGGGCCTGGCCTCTCTCCCCACGGGACTAGGGGCTGGGGGCCATGGTTTAAGCCAGGGACATTTATGCGCCCCGCAAGTGCACTGGGCTCTGTTGTGTTGTTGGTGCTCGTTGATTAAAGTTGAACTCATCCACAATTCCAAGGCTGAGTCATTATTTCCCTCGCCGAGCAGCACAACGCTTATGAAAGAAATCCAACTGCATTGTTTTTACCATTGTCTTTAGTTAATGAGATAACATGTCACCCAATTTTCATGCTTTACACATTACAAATAAGCACAAAAAAATCTGAGATTCGAGATAAATCCCCTTACCGCTATATAAAAATACTGAAAATAAGTGATTCAATGATAAAAGTAAGAATGTAAATACAGAAAGTGGTCGCATCAAAAAATTAATCGTAAAATTATTGGGCATTGCTGTACAACCGAGTCAATGTGAGCTTTTCCAGTTTAGTGGTAGTAGTAATATCTATTGTTGTGAAATATTTTATTTAACTCTGTAACTTTACTCATCTGTGTGAAGCTATGCTCTTTATCTGAACCCATGTCCATGCTGAAGAAAATATCCTGTTCTCAGCGGAAAAGTGCTGAGCATGTGAAACTCGCATGGGGGGACGATAAGTCCAAATCATAGCATGATGAACAACTATCCGTCTTCCAAACAAGTCCATCAGTCCATATATGGAGTGTTCTTCCTGTCATGTGCTTACCGTGGAACCAGACGCATCTCCTGACTGATGGAATGTGTCCTTCAACATGGCACCTCCTCTCGATGCATAAAAAAACCCAATCCTGCCGTGTGTTCTTTGTACTCTCCTGCAGACGACTGAGCTCAAAGAAATGAAATACCTACGCTCTTCTCGGATTCCAGTTTGTTTTACTTTTTGTGCCTCCCCGGCCCAGCAACAGAATATTTTTATAAAATTGCATTGAATTATTTCCAGATTCAGTGGCGCCCCCTGGAGGCCACAGCACCCTTCGCATTCGCCAATATTGCCTATCGGGCCAGCCGGCCTGACGGCTGCCAGAGGCGAGTAAAGGGCATTTTAAGGTGTTGCGCATTTTTCTGGGATTCTCTGTAATCTTTACATTTCAGGTCTTCATCAGAATTGTATAGTTTTACGAACTCCAAACACTGGCACGTATTTGAGGAAGTATAAAACTGCAACTGCACACACAACGAACATAAACGCTCCTTGTATTCATTCATTCATTCATTCATTCATTCGTTATCTGCCCCTTGTCCTGCCTCCGGGGTAGCACGGATGCTGGAGCCTTTCCCAGCGGTCATGGGCCGGGAGGCCGGGTTCACCCCGGACAAAATGGCAGTGGATTGCATGGCCACATATAGAGACATACAACCATTCACTCTGTCATTCACACATCTGAGCTTCTTTTTTTTTTTTTTTTTTTTTTTTTTTTCAAAATTGCAGGAATACTCCAAGTATTCTTTGATCAAATTTTGTTCAGGTTCAAGGCACATTTTTACTTTTGGGTTGGTTTTAAATCTATTTATTACTCTCCACTTCTGTGATACACACAGAGGAGGACACAAGGGAGCTGACGGGGAGGGTGAAATGGGAGTGGAGATAGCCAAAGTTGAAAGTAACTAGTAATAGTAACTAGTAACTGGTTTGCATGTTGGTGTGGGTGTGTGTGTGAGAAAGACAGAGTGAGTAACTGCTCTTTCCCTGATTCCTAAACTCTCATTTTAGATCCCTGATCCCTAAACTCTCAGACTGTGAGTGGTGCATTCAGGGGGGATGTGAACCATCTCGTCTCTCATGACGTGTTTAGTTCTTGAAGGAATCTGTCGCAATAAAGTGTATTTTTTGTCATTTCTGCTTGTCACACTGTGTTACACCATTGTAATAATTAGCTAATTGCGCAGCTTATTGCATGATAGTCATTTCCCAAACAGCATCGGACCGCGCCTGCTCTTCCGACGAGTGCTGCACATTGCCGCACCTTCAAGCATTAACTACATTTATCACTTACAAAACCTTGTTGTCCAATGAATGATTATTCAGCAAAGAACTGGCATTCCCTATCTCTTTCCCACCCCGAAAGTATTTCAGCAGCCACCCGCCTTCAAGTGTTCATATCTGAGTAACAGTAACAACAAACCTGAGTGCTTGGCAGACTGCCTGGTTTCTGTTGGCTGTACGAGTACTCTTATAGTAATAATAATAATAATAACAATACATTTTATTTGTATAGCGCTTTTCTGGATACTCAAAGACACTTCGCAGTTAAAATCAGCAATGGTATGATTAAAATCAACAGTGGTACAATTGAAATGAACAATAATACAATTAAAATCAGCAACAGCATCATAAAGAAAACACACATTAGAAGTTAAAGGCAATTTCAAAACAGGAGGGTTTTGAGTTCTTTTTTGAAAGTGAGGAAGTCAGAGCAGGCACGGAGAGGTTTGGGGGGTGAGTTCAACAGTGTTGGGGCGGCAACGGAGAAGCCTCAAGTCTCCCCAGGTTCACAGCTGATGAAGTGTGGTGGCGGAGCAGGTCTGTCAGCTATGGAGGGGCCAGATTACGGAGGGCTTTAGATGTGACGAGGAGAATCTGAGGGACAGGGAGCCGGTGGAGGTCCTGGAGGACAGGGATGGTGCGTTCGCGACTGTGGGTTCGGGTAAGAAGGCAGGTATTGTACTTTACTGAGGGTTTTGGATGGTTCACGTAGAGAACGCTGTTGCAACAGTCGATACTGGATGTAATAAAGGCACGAATAAGAGTTCCAGCAGCAGAGAATGTGAGTGATGGGTGGAGTCGTGCTATGTTTTTGAGGCGGGTTATTTGGGTTATTTGGGTTATTTCTTTGACGTGAGGTTCAAAAGAAAGGGTCGGGTCCAGGAGAATACCGAGGTCGCGGATGAGTGGAGATGGAGTGAGGGTGGTGGTGTCGAAATTGAGGCAGAAGTTCTGGGAGGACCTGGAGATGTTTTTAAAGCCGATTACGGTCATGTCTGTTTTGTCTCTGTTCAATTTTAGAAAATTGTGCTTCTGCCAGGTTCTGATTTCTGTTAGGCAGTGGGTGAGTATGGAGTGGATGTTGAGGTTTATGGATGAGGTGGAGATGTAGAGCTGTATGTCGTCAGCATAGCAGTGAAAACAGAGGCCGTGGCGACGGAGGATGTTGCCAAGAGGAAGGCTGTGGAGGAAAGGACCAAGCACCGACTGTGGAGCAGATCCAGAGGTAAGCGAGGAATTGATGATGAAATGATTCTAGGGATCAGCGGAGAGATTAGGGGAAGACAAGATTTAATCGGAGGAGAGGGAAAAGGATCCAGGGAGCAAGTAAGAGTTTTTAGTAGGAGTCTTAGCACTCCTAGAAAGTTGTTTCTGTTTTGTTTGTATTCACTTGGATCTTTCAGATATTTTCCGAGCGACCATCGGGGAAATGTTCGGGATGAAGCAGTTGAGCGTGAACGTCTAGCATGCAGAGGGTCTCCAGATTCTGAACAGGAGATCACACAGCATAGGTTAGTTGACAGGAGTCGGCGGTATAAAACCACATGAAATGTGAAGATAACAAACTCTGTCCTTCTGGTTCATTTTGGGCTTTTCCGTGTGGATTTTGCATGTTCTCCCCCATGTCTGCCTGGGTTTCCTTCCACAGTGCAAAAGCAAACTGTAGGAAAGCCCAGATTGCTCATCTGTTATACGTCGCCCCGCCTCCATCTGCCATCAAGTGAATAAGTGAATAAATAACAATAATAGCTGTGAATTATAATTCACGCCTCCCCCCACAGAGAGCAACCGGGTCCCGACAGAGGAGGGGGTGAGGGGACGTCATTGTTATTATCACTTGTAGTCATATTAATCTGGCGTTGCCTTACATTCGAATCCATGTGAGCTTTTCCATTTTGACAGTTGATAGAAATAAATAGTTTTAATATGATTATATTGAATGGCGCCCGTAGCATTTACGTATTTTGCCTGATGGGCAAATTGCCCATGTCTGGACAATTTAGGGAGGGAACCGGAGAACCCGGAGAATAACTAACGCACCGACGGGGAGAATATACAAACTCCACACAGAAAAGCGCCCGTCAGAATTGAACCGGGGACCTTTTTTGCTGCGAGACAGAATCACCAAACACGATGCCACCCTGCCGCCCAAAATGTTATGATGCATCGTCAGCCCCTCGGCATTCGCTGCGATGACGAATAAATAGCTTTGTGAAGATAAATAGCGGCTGCAGTCAACCTCGGCAGTTGGAGGGTTTTTGTAGCGCTGCCTGTCACAGTCTCGGGACGGTGGAATGATGACCTTTAAGACTTGAGAAGAAATGGGTACCGTCATGTAATTGAGGGGCGAATAATTTATTACCATCGTCATTATTTTTTCACTTATTTATAGGATTTTTTTTTTGTGGTAAGGATAATTGTATTGTATTTCAGATTCTTTTAAATCAATTTGTATGCATGTAAAGCGGGCAACATGTCATCTTATGAAATTAAAGGACGATGGTAAAAACAATGCTATTCCATTTCTTTAGTAAGCGTATGTAAATCCCCGATGGAGGGGGGCGCCATATAGCCTACAGTAAAATCTTGCCAGCGCCATGTTGGCCAGGGCGGGCTCTGCCTTTTACAGGATAAAAAAACATGAACATACAATAATTTTGAATGGAAAACAATATAAATGTATAATTCATAAAAAGGGATAAATTACAGACAAATTGGAAGATGAAGATGACAATAGTGTGATGAAAGTGAGGACGAGGTCACGGGGTTGATCAGTGAATTTGTACTATAATAACTCAGTTATTTATAGTTAAATGGTAAACATGGATGATCTGCATTTGAGGAGTGTTGGTCATCAGCGTGGTTGTTTCAATGCGTGTGAAGACTGCCACGAATACTACTTGTTGAGAAAATAAGACAGTGCTACGTGTTGGGAGGGTTGATGAAATAGGCTGTGTTGAGGGTCAAATGGGCCGAAATGGGCGAAGATGCCGCGTGAACATTTCCTCGTTCTGGACTTGCGTAAGTCCTGGACGCGGGGCTGCATGGTCACCACCAGTTAAATGTCCATGCGGGTCCTGACAGTCAGTAACTGTCTCTTCTTGTCCCGTCTGCTGGCTGATCCAAGCCAGACACAGACCAGATTACGCCCCTGTAGAATTGGATCCCGAGGCAGGTTGACCTTCTTAAGCCGATGCAGGAATTATATCCTACGCCGGGCCTTTTTCTAGATTATGGCGCCTGTGACAGAACCCCGCGTAAGATCTAGGGAATGATGGATTTCAGCCCGCATGGAGGTTTTTACAGTAGACAGACAGTGAGCGTTTGGCAATCCATTTCACTTTTTCAGCAAATTTCAGCTCCATCTTCCACTGATTAGTCTGGAGGATGAATTCTTTCCTCTACTGGATGAGACCGCTGGCTTTTTAAGCAGTCATGACACCTACTCATCGATCTGCCGGGTCTACGTTTTCCAGGAAAGGTTATAAGGTCCAGGATAAACTAACTATTCCCGAGCAATATTGCAAACTGGACGGCCCAATCCCAGTGGCGTGTGGTGACGTTCGTGGCTGGTAAGGCACGGACTCCTTTTTCAGACCTCAAAAGACTATCTTATTCCCTATTCAGCTGGCATATTTGGCCGAGAAAAGAACGTTTCTTTTACGGCAGTAAGAGATAAAGACGACATATGCGCTTTATTGTCACATAGTTTTACATATTTGACCAGTGCACTTAACCCGTCATGGATGAACCCTGAGCAGCAGCAGCCACCTGACGGTTCCAGTGTTACTCAACAGCACTTCAACAGTAGAGGAGACACACAAATCCAACCGGGAACGTTTGGTTTCAAGACGACCGCTCTAACCCCCCCCGAAGCCACGTTGCCCTCTATAAACGTAAAGAGCAAATGTGCTGTACATCGTCCGTGTCTTCGGAAGAATTCGTACTCATAAGCAAATAAAAGGGGTGGTTTACAGGGTGGTTTACAACACAACTGCAAATTTTGAATCCTCAGTGAAACTATAAGTTGCTGTTAAAACATTGAACGTCGTCGCTTTAGTTGATTTTTATTCACCTGGCCCATCAAGAGGATGACAACAGAATCAGTCACTTCAGTTAATTTTACTTCAGACATTTTTAACTTAGTCTCATCTTTTTTTTTTTTTTTTTTTTTTTTTTTATAAAACTGAAAACCATTTGTGGTTTTTCCTTTTTTTTTGTACGAAGTCCATTCCCGTATTTTTCCCCATGGAAGGTGTGTCACTT
>CAAKHD010009760.1:0-29146 GCA_901007705.1 Fistularia tabacaria | reverse complement strand
CAAAAATATTTTCTTTTTTTTTTTTTTTTTTTGTTATTTTTTTTTTTTTTTTTTTTTTTTTTTTTTTTTTTTTTTTTTTTTTATAAAACTGAAAACCATTTGTGGATTTACCTTTATTTGTGTACGAAGTCCATTCCCGTATCTTTCGCCATGAGAAGCTGTGTCACTTCGCTGTTGGGAGTCCATCCTATTTTCCCTCATCTTGTTCATTGTATCCTGTGCTGCTTATAGAAGGACGGCAGCAACAAGCGCCTGTCGGCTCCGGTACGCCCCCTTCAGGTGCTTCAGGCACTCTCTCCATCTTGTTAGTTTTCTCTGCGGTAAATTGTCCGATCAGCGAAAATGATTCTATCACACTTCCATTAAAGACGTACCAGGCTGTTGAAAGCCATCGTGTGTATGATTTAATAAATCGTTCTATAAACATTATGTGGGCAACATGCTGAGAACCAGAAACCAAATGGCCCAGTTTGAGGGACTGCAGAGGTGAGGTGAGGCTGGTCGCGGACGAACTCTGGGTTTCTGCCGTGGTTTCGATTGAGAAATGTACAAATTTGGCAATTTCTACAAAAGAAAACGTGAAAATGATTGGAATCATACAGCAAATACATTTATCGGAGGACAAATTGTCATGATGAGGTGAGGCGATAAAGAGGTTTATTGACGAGGAGGCAGAGCACTTGCGAGACATAGAACTTGCAAGGAGAGACGAGCCGCAGTATCATTATTCTATTGGATAACAGCAACAGGAAAGGACAGTTGGATCCCCATCCAACTGCTGCTGGGTGCACCAGTAAATACCAATACATTACATCATCTCATTGAAGTATGCAGAGTATGTGAATCATCTCATTTATTTCCGTAATCGCTATTCATTCACCATTTAAAGCATCGGTCGTAACTGCTAGATGACCTTTTTAAAGTTCAGAAGTTCCACACAGTGGAATTGTGCGCGCCAGCGAGCATCTAAGCGCCCAACTTTGTTTCCTCTCGCTTTTTCATCATTTACCCCGCGATAGTGAAATAGCGTTATTTTTCATGAGGTCTGAAGAATTAATGAGCAACGAAACCAATTTGTGTAGAATTGGACTATTTGCGGGAACGGGCGCGAGCGCGCGCGCGTGTGACAAAGTAGGTGAGTATTCGCATTGAATATATGGTTTACGGTTCGATAAATGAATCTGTATATCCTTTTTTGTTTAGTAGGGAAAGCTGACAGACACGTCCGGCCCGGGGAGAATTTCAACCTGATGTCGACAATAATCATAATTAAAAAAAATAAATGAATAAAAAATGAATTAAAATGATTAGGAGGACTGTTCGGTTTCAGTGCATCGCATGCGGATATATTTTCACTTTCAGGGACAAATTTATGTTATTCACGAAAACGATGAAAAATAAATCGAAGTAAAATCGGACCTGTAATTAACGGACTTTGAATTACACCTTATCCTGATGATAATTTTTTTTTTGCAAATTAATATAGATGATTCAAGCCATTATTCATAAAGATATGCTGCATATTGTTTGGTACCCACCCTGGCAATTTATTGTATTGCGGAGTAAGTAAATGATTATAAAGCTTTGATAAATCGTGTGAGCACGACATTATCCCCAAAATGCACTGACGTGTGTCTGAGCATTTGACGCCTCATGTTACTGCTGTGAAAAGTCACATCGCCGGTGAATTTAGAAACATAGGACACATTTTTTACCTCCGTATGTGCATCTGCCTCTAAATATAAACCACAGTGCCTGTGCCGAGACGAGGGAGCAGAGGAGGAGGAGGAGGAGGAGGATGAAAGGGGCAGAGGGAGTTGGAAGAAGGGGTGGCACAGAAGACCTGTACTCTGAAACACAGACCAGGCCAGACCAGACTTGTCTTGTCAGGGTTGCTAGGAAACCGCTAAGGTGCCTGATCTAATTTATTAAATTCAGTCTCTCGCCTTCTCGATACCTCTATCTGCGCGTCTCGCTTTGCTCACTTACGGCCTCCTCCCTGCCTCCCCTGTCCGCCGCTATCTCTCTCGCCCTCAAAGGCACTTATCTCCCTCCCTCGCTCCCCTCTTCCTCACGTTCCTCCCTCCCTCCTCCTATCCACGCTTCCTCTTTGGTGTATCAGGTGGTCCCCCGGCTGCCGGCGCGAACGTGTGACCGTATCTCTTGCCTCTTTTCTCTTCCCGTCCTCCTTCCATCCAAGACCTCAGACTTTGTCCTCCTCGGGCTGTGCAGCAGTGCCGCCCCGCCTCCCACCCCCCTTTTTTTCACACTGAGCTATGAGTACCGCCCTCGGGCAAGCCAGGCCTTCTGTGACTTACCAAGCACACACACACACACACACACACACACACACACACACACACACACACGCAAAAACACATTACCATTTAGAGTGTGACTGCCGAAGTCTAGATTCATATGTTTCGCTGCATTGGTCTTTGAGTACAAAGCCTTCAGTTGAGATTAAGGAGAAATTATTCAACATCACAATCTTCGGTTTAATGGAGTAGTAAGCACATTAATAGAGGTACAGACAGGAAAACTCATGTGAGGGGCGACGTATAAAATTGATTTCTTTCTGCCGAGATGGAAACACGCTGAGTCACTCAGTGATAGCTGCCAGGGCTTAGACACATCTCAGGGAAAAGGGAGCGAGGAGATTTGAGAACGTGGCGTGATGGCCGAGAGCTAACGCAGAGGAAACGCCGGGCAATTTTGACATGGAGTCCTAAAGACCGATGTTAAAATGACCACAGGAATGATGGCCTCACGGGCTGTTAGCAACCACTGATTTCTACAGAGTGTGTGTGTGTACGTGTCGTCATTCATGCATTTGTGTTTAGATTGTCCAACAAAGAAATATCTGCGTTTGGGTCGTATTAAAAATATGAGATGTTTCCAGGAAAATGAATGAAGAAATGAATGAAGAAAGCAATGAAAGCAGGTAATTATTCCAGCATCAACCGTGAAGTCCAACAATGTATTTATTTTGCTTTGTTTTAATCACCTGTACGGAATGTGCAGTTTCATCGGTCCTTTTGGAGATCGTTGTCGTTTTTTTTATTCGGATTTCTGTTATTTTTCCAAACTATAATTGTGTTCTACTTTTCATTTCCCTGCGGCTTAGTTCTATTTCCTGATAGAAACGAATGACGAGGGTGTTTTAGTTTAGTTTAGTGACTTTGGTAGTTCTGACATGTGTTGAAAATTGCCCTACATCAGTCTGTAGGAACAGATCTGTAACATAACTTGTAAGTACATTGTTAAAAAGGGTTTTGCTTTTTTAATATTTTTTTTCTAAAATAGCATCGGTAGAAGAAAAGAATACAATTTATACAACAAGAATGAATACAAAATCCTCCGCCCCTCAGAATCCAATTTAACATTTCATTTGTCTTTTGGCAAACATAGAGAGACCCATGTCATGATGAAATGTTCCATTTTTGATAACTAACTTGTTCAGGGGGGTGGGGGTTACATTTAACCAAGTAAACCAGCAAAACCAAGTGACCACTGAGTAACCAAGTTAAAACTGACTACATCTCAGGACAATGATGGCCATATGATATCTTGGATCTACAAATTCCCAGACAGGTCCTGTGTGTGCAAAAGCGCTCCATGACAGGAGTGATTCGGTGATGCACCTGCAAAACACACAGGACTGGACGTTTCAGACACTGCTGATTTTTACCTCATTTGGTTTGACGTGTGGCGGAAAAAAAAAAAAAAAAAAAGATGTGCAGATCGTACTAGCTGTCTTCTCTTTTGAGGTTTCTGCATCACAGCGTTGGGGGGGGGGGTGGAGGGGGGGATGCGGCTGTGGATGTAACAGAAGCTGCTGGGCGGCTTTCTGCTGGGGATGTTTGGAGGTGTGACTCAGCCGAATGAGCGACATGCAAAAATCTTAATGGCAGCAGAGCTCTGCACTGCTCGCCCCTATCGGCGAGCCGTATATTTCACACTTCTTCCATTGGATGGGGTATAACATCCAATACTATGTCACAATCAATAAGGACAATTAGTCATGGAGATATATGAACTGAAACCATTAGTATTTCGCATTTTGTCTCCCTGTGGATTGTTTTATTGTCCCTAGATTGCAAGCATGGTATTTCTTCATTTAAAATCATATTGCTTATTATATTACATAGAAAAAATGCTTTAATTTAGACATGCTGATGTTCCAGGAACATCCAAAGTCACAACCCCAGTAACAAAAAATAAAAGTAGATAATGGTGAAATCCTGCAACACTGCATTTTGTGGTGGTGGCGGAACATTTGTTTGAATTAGGTGTCAGTGCCATGCCCCACATATCAATATAAAGTCAATTAACCTTTTTAAGGATGCAAACACACACATACGCACACAGAAGACATTGTGCTAAGGGTGGAGCTGAACAGAGATTTGCAGTTTAGGGGTGATTCGGTAGTCAGTATTTACACACAGAGGCTTCTTGAACTGAAATTCCCTGATGGAAAAATAATACTGAGCGTGCTGTTAATACGATTTGGGTCTGGTGAGGTTAAAGCTTGCCGAGCGCTGCATTTAGATTGCGCTTTGAGTTCAATTCCTGAAGCGCAGAATTGTGTCTCCTGCAGCTGTCCAGCAGCCACTGGCAGCAGTCACTCCAGCCTCCGTCCTCCGAGATACCGATGTTAGAACAGTTTGGAGGCAGGGAAATCTCTCCTCCGCCGTCCGACATCACGGGATAATAACTCAATGATTGCTCATCGTTGCCCTTTCCAGCGCCTCTGTCCTAATACATCACATGGCAGCACAAATATTTCCAGTGATCTTTCTCAGGTTTGCAATGTGACATAACAACAAAGTAGTCTGGTCTTCTTCCTCTTCTTCTCAGGGGTTACAGGAGGGCAGCTGCCGTCACGGTTAACCAAGCTATTAACGTATCAGAACACCGTGCGACATGATGTGAAATCCCACCCCGATTTTTTACGAATACTAGTGTGTTGGAAAGATAGGCATTAGTTTACCCCCTTGTGTTTTCTGGTTAATTATATGATATCATTTTCATTTATAAACCAAGTGGAGAAAAAGCAGCAAGCGTGAGTCAACAGAAGTTCATAGTTCTGACCAGATTCCTTCGTGACAATGATGAGATCGCTTGGTTTTTACAAGGCAAATCAGCCGGGGCTAGTTTACCACAGGGGGGAAACTGAAACATGAGCGCCCTAATCATTCTCCAAACCGCCGAGAGGGGCTCCGTGTAATCAATAGCCGCGTTAATGTTGAATCTGGATCGAGTGGTGGACGCAATGACGGAAAATTAATAAATAAAACAGCGAACGTTCACTTTGAAACCGGGCCAGTCTGAGTTGCGTTCGCTGGGCCGCTCCCTGTCCTGAGACACCATCTAGGTAATTTGAGAGTTGATATATTTACATCTGATTTGGCCGTGATGGCCGTCTCACGTCACACATCAGTCGAGTCAGCACCCTTTTTAACAAATGGAAATGAGCAGGGGAGGAAAAATAAATAAAAAATAGAATGAAAGTGCAGCAGCGGACCGACGGTGGTCATTTACTTAAAAGGTCCTCATCTAGATTTGAGTGCCCTCTGCTGGCGGAGAGGACAAAATTCACCGGCCCTTCACTGCACACGCTGGTCCGGGCTCCATTTTTCTCTCTGGCGGACGGTTGACAGTTCACAAATAATAAAGAAATAGAAGCAAAATGTAACCAGCGATCACCACTATTCCGTTTAGGTGGAAGGCTAAGGACAGTCCTGAGTCGAGAGGAGGTGCGATGTAGAGCTTAGGATCTAAAAGCGGACGGGGGCTACAGGGTAGTTAGAAAAAAACCCAGCCAGTCTCTGGGCCAAATAAAACAGTATATCCTGGCTAACTCAAAATGAAGAAAAAAATGATCTGGTCGGATATCTTTTTCCTTCAACAACAAAAAACCTGATCGTGTCCATCAGATTTTGGCATGGAAGACCAATCCCGAATCACTTCCCAAGAAACGGTGTTTCTTGAGCTACGGTACTAGCATCTGTTGGCTCTGGAGCCAAGAGTGGAGATGGCGGGATGGGGGATCAGGAGTTGTGCACCTGACGACCAGGATAACATTTCCTACCTTGTTTCCAACCTGTTGTCAGGTTGTCGAGACAATTACTTTGAGAAGGTGAAGAAAGAGGCCCGTGGAAACCAGCCCAACAACAAGGTGGAAGAACCTGAGCAAACTTGACCCCGAAGAGAAAGGATTGTACGGGTCCCCACGACCCAGCTGCTGTCCCTCATGTACAATTCATTGCCTGCAGGAGGCAAACAGCATGCTATGTTTTAAGCCCAATTTTTTTTTTTTTTGAATGAATGAAAAAGATTTTGATTTTGGTTTGTTGGTTTTAGAAAGAGGAAAGTTCTCTTTTTTTCATACTGTTCTCACAACCACCGAAACAGAAAAAGGAACAAGCCAAAGCTCAAGGCTTTTTTTTTACGCCTCTCCTATCCTATACAGCAAACAACACTGGATATCAGCGTTAACAAAAAATAGAAAGACACAAACAACAAAAACAAATAGAAATACTGACAAAAATGTATGGCCACTGAACTAAACTACATTTTAATCCTTAACTTTCATCTGCATCACTAAAACGATAATCCTTAATTCTTTTAATTTACAAAACTTAACAAAGAACTCGTCCCTGAACTCATTCCAGGATTAAACTCCCAGCACTGAAACACAGCGATATTGAACATCTGTCCTCACTTTCCATTCTAAAGCAAAAACGATCCTCTTAAACAAGGATTTCCTTCTCTTAGTTGAAAATGTATTTCAAACAAATGCAGGGACACTTCTGCTAACCACTCAAAATGTTTTTTCCGATGCCTTTTGGACTCTGAGGAACTTATAAACAACCTGATTACTGGGTTCTAAGTGCCGAACCTTTCAATAATCCTAACAGCTCTTATCTGAAGTTTGATTATTGGCCTGGATATTGGTTTTTTTTCGACATTTCTCGAAACCTCGGCACATCTGGCATTACAAGTGAACAACACCTTTGATTCAAGCAGGCCAATGACTGCCTTGAGAGTTGGTCAACAGCCCAATCTCATGCACTGAGTGACCTTTGGGAGTCTGCTTGGGTGATACAGGGACTGAAGAATGCGAGAGGAGGCAGCTTACTCACCTTTCCTCCACGGAAACCTTGGACGATGATGGTAATCTCGCCTGCTAAACAGTGGATGTGCGAGCAGGGAGAAGAAGACCGGGGTTACGGCTTCCACCAGGACCAGACGTTGGGGTTACAGATCTGAAATGCAGTACATGGCAAAATATCCCCATTCTGATTAGCAAGGGCATTACAAAAAAAAAAAAAAAAAGGACGGGATCCAGATCTGATCCTAGCTACCACCCTGCCGCAGGATTCTTACTCGTTCAGATATGGGACAGAGAGAAGGCGGGACAGAGCACAGAGAAAAACGTCCAAAGCAGCATTATGCCACCACAATTATGACTGGATATGCACCCCTTTGGGTGGGTTTGCTTTTAACGAGGTTTACAATGAGTTGGTTCAGAAAAAGGAGTGGAACTTTACTATTCAGCCGATATAAATGTGCGAGAAACTCTTGACGCTGAACATAGGCTGTAAAGCTGTGGTCTCACAGATTCAACATCAAGTTAGGAGAGGAGCCAAAGTACAGATTTTAGGGTGAAAAATGAAGCAGCTCAGTCCTATACTGATGTCTCCAGTTCCTGTAAACTCCATTTTGTTTTTTCCTGATTCATTTTTTCAGATGCATAATTTAACTCTCATGGTCACACTGACAGTTTGGGACTCTTTCCGCTTTTGATAGGGAGTGTTCACCTCGAATTGACATCACTCTCTGCTGGCGCAGTTGTCATTATTTTTCGTTCATCTCATCTGTCGCTCTGGACTTCTGCAAAATTTGAGTTGCTTGGCCTGCATGTTTAAAAGCAAATATCTGAGTGTATTGGATAAAAGAGCAAACAGGCTTTAAGCAGCCACATCTCAAGCCCCAAGTATACCATTATATGGGGGGATTTAGGTCTAGTTGCTTTGAAAAAAGCAACTTGAGCTGCCACCTTCTCGACATGGATTCCCTGTTCCCCTGAGCTCATCACCCACAGAAATGGCCAAGGGAGTCGGGTGCAGTGTGAGCCGGGCGGTGGCCGGAGCCGGGGACCTTGCCGGTCCGACCCTTGGCTGCAGAAGCTGGCTCTCGGGACCGACTAGATATAGTTGGACTCACCTGGACGCACAGCGCGGTGTCTGGAACCAGGCCTCTCGAGTGGGGCTGGACTCTTTTCTACTCTGGAGTTGCCCCCGGCGAGAGACGCCGGGTAGGAGTGGGCCCCCATGTCGGTGCCTGCACGTTGGGGTTCAACCCGGTGGATGAGAGGGTCGCCTCCCTCTGCCTTCAGGCGGGGGACGGGTTCTGACTGTTCATTGTGGCTGTGCACCCAACAGCAGTTCAGTATACCCACCCTTCTTGGGGTCCTCAGAGGGGCTGCTAGAGAGCGATCCATCTGGGGACTCCCTTGTCTAACTGGGAGACTTCAACGCTCACGTGGGCAACGACAGCATGACTTGGAAGGGCTTGATGGGGAGGAACGGCCACCCTGATCTGAACCCGAGCGGTGTTTTGTTGTTGGACTTCTGTGCTCGTCATGGATTGTCCATCACGAACACCACGTTCAGGCGTAAAGGTGTCCATATGTGCACTTGGCACCAACGCACCTTAGGCTACAGTTCTTTGATCGACCTTGTGGTCGTATCATCGGATAAGCAGAAGATGATGGATGGATGGATGGATGGATGGATGGATGGCTTGAAAAAAATACTACAGGCGCTGTGGTCAAGTCTCCTCCCCCTGTGCATGTTGAACTATGCCAGAATGAGTGTGTCTTGTAACACGCTTGTTACACTATTATGACCAACTCAACAAGAGTTACTCTCATTTGGTGCAGAGGGGCCTTCACAAGCATAAGAGATGGTAAGATCATATCTCAAAGTTGACTTGTGTTTATTTATACTCCTGACTTGCCTGGACCAAAACAGTTGCAATGTTGACACATGATCCAAAGGCCATTATGTATACATATCAATGTTTAGCTAGGTAAAACAAACTGCCAGTTATGGGAAAACAAATGTTTAAAAGGCAGATGTTCAAACATTTGACTTTGTATGACTCTTGCTTTCCATCTCGTTGTCCTTCTATCTCGCCCCTCTCTCTTTCAACCCAAACCGGACAGTAGACAGAAGGCTGCCCCGCTTTGAGCTTGGATCTGTCTGAGGTTTCTGCCCCAGTTGAAGGGCGTCGAGACAACGGAGTTGTGATCTGGTGCCATGAAAAGAAAATCTGACTTGACTAAAAACGTGTTCGAGGGCTCAGTTTGCGTGATGTTGCTCAACAGCCCATTACCAAATGAAAAAAAAATGTCAATAAGCAAGAGAAGGCAAGAGAAACAAATCACTGTTCCATGGATGGATCACGTTTGCGGATTATCAAACGCTGACTGATCTATTTGCCGCTTCTGGGACTTTTGCTTCTCATTCATCGCCCTAGACAACTTCCATCTGTTTCACAATCGTGTGGAAAAACCATAAACCAAACACTCCCAGGCACATGATGATGAACGAGCTTCTGAGAACAGAGATGTCATACAGGGACTCTGTTGTCATCATAGTACAACAATAAAAAAAAATTAAAAAAAAAAAATCAATGTCAACTTATATTTAGATTAAATGCAAAACAAGGAACTAGCCATGGGGCTGTGCAGAGTGAAGGCCATGTGACGGAGGCCGATATTTATCGGTTTGTGCTAACCAGCACTTCCCTGGAGATGTGATCAGTAACATCAGCTAATCGCCCGCATTAGCAAACATTGATGGATTGTCGGTGAGATGAACGCTTGATGGCAACCAACTTTGAGCACGTCATCACATATCAATCACATCTCCACTCCTCTAGGAAATGTTTAGCGGACACTGAAGCGTTCTGACTGTACATGTTGCGAGTGCTACCCATTGTCGGCTCGCCGCCACCCCCTTTCCCCTCCATTTTTCCCCACAGGAGTTCGGAGGGTGAATCAGTCGCCGCTTCAGTCAGCTTTATCGCACACTTGCAAAACCCTGTGATTAAAGTCCTCCGGCTGGTCGGCATACACGTAGTGTCCGGCTCCGCGGATTGTCTGCGGGGAATAGGAAGTACAGGAAGAAAGAGGATTAAGCAAATGATGCAATATGCTTTAAGAGTTAGTGAACTGAGTTTTTTTTATTTTTTTTTCTGTTCATGGAAAGTCGTGTGCCGTATTAGAGATTAACAAAAGTGCGTTACAAACTGTTGCGAAAGTTACGATTGCTAAGCAGAATTTTTCAGTCTCACGTTAATCTTCTAGCCTGCCATAGGGTCACGTGTTCATTTCATATCTTAAAAATAGCATTTAGAGTCACAAAACAGTTTTAAAAACATCTGAAAGTGTACATAAATAATCGTCCGTAAATGATGTATCTAGAAGCATGATTTAATAAATGCAGGACGTTGGGTTTGGGTTTCGGTAATCTGAGGCAATCTATTTTATCTAACAGCTCAGAATCTCAAACAAAAGTAATCCCAGGGTGCTGATAGAGGAGGCTCAGGGTCGATTCCCAAACACTGTTTTCACGAGTAACTAGATGGACCATCTCCCGGCTTGGCACAGAAGAGGAGTTCTCAATGCTACAAGATTTGGGAAAGTGCTACCGAAGCAGCGTGAAAATTTGCAACTGACTCATAGTAAAAACAGAAGAAAGGAAAAAAGAAAAGATTTCTCATTTGTTTGAGAGCTTGCACCAAAACAAAAAATAAAAAGTTAAATAATTCCGCACGGCTGTCGAGAAGGAAATTACAGTCAAGGTTATGCAATTACCAAACAGTGAGAAGTTCCAGGAAGCAGCAACCTATTTTTGCAGCGTGTAGGTTCAACCCTATATTTCATCGACTGCCCTGGACCAGCAATGGCTGACATTCAGTCCTCTCACAGGCAGTGCAGGGTGAAAGGTAACTATTTTGAACATTTTTGCGGGAGCGGCAGGCAACCCCCATGATGCCAGAAAGCTGTGCATTTTGCAAACATTGGGTCGTCAACTTCGATTGAAGAAAAAAAAACAAACATTTGGACTTGATGTGGGTCACCAACCCCGTTTTTTAACCCTTATCCTGTTAGAAACTGATAAAGCGGCTCAGAATAGGGATGGTAGTTAATCAGAGAGCCGCACGTAGACGTGTATTCAAGTACTCATTTAGCTTACTGACATTTACAGAACGGACATTTTAGTCTTTAAATGCCTCCTGCAGTTGGTCTGCGAAATGTACGCGACATAATGTATTTAATTTCAAAATCATACCATTAGGATTGTATTGTGTTTTTATGATTCGCTCTATTGCCTCACAGAAAGAAGGGTTCAAGGGTCAAATCCGGTGGTTGAAATTGTATATAGTCCCCTGCCTCTTGAATTATCAATATAATACAAAAATGCATAAGATGACACAAATACGCCATATCTACAAAATACAGATCGGTATTTTTCAGTCTTCAGTGCAGCACAAAAACCTTTGAAGGTCTTACTTCTGGTTATTTCTGGCTACTTCTGGATGAATGCAACCTCCTGTCTCCTCACGTCCACTTTGTCAATTCATGTCCCCCCGACAAGATGGACAGGTTGGACTCATCTGTGACATTGAACGCATCCCAGAGGGATCGAGGAAGGAGCACTATTACGTACCTATTACTTTACTAAAAAACAAAAACATCAACACGTCAACCAAATAAATTCAACAGCGCCCACCTATGTACAAATTTGGTCGCATGTGTGGTGGACACTGCGGGGCATGGCCTCTCACCCAACGGGACTAGGGGTACATATATAGCCGGGGTACATATGCGCCCCCAGTAGTGCACCGACTCGGTTGTTGTTTAGTGGTATGGTGGTGCTCGCAATTAAAGATAAACTCATTGAAGACTCCAAGGCTCCGTCATCAACCAATCCTCGCCGAGCACCCCATTGGTGACCCTGACGTGATGCGGCCTCGGAGATATCTGAAGCTGGTCCACTCCTCACCAGACCCTGGCCAACGCACGCAAGTACCTGCGCAACGTAATCGTCAAATACCGATGGTTGCCCTGCCGGTGCTAAAATGGGGGATGGAATCCCCTGAACTGACATTCAGGCCGTCCAACAGCCTCTGGGCCTCCCCGCTCCACATGGTGCCCAAGACCGACAGGTCAAGGTGCCCCTTTGGCGACTTTCGCCGGCTGACTGACGTCACCGTGTGACTGCTACCCGATCCCCCACATTCAAGACTTGTCCGTGCGGCTGTCAGACGCCACCATTGTTCCAAGGTGGACCACCTGGTGCTTGGTTATCACGAGGTGCTTGTGCGCGCGGAGGACGTGCCCAAGACCGCGGTGGTCACCCCGTTTGGTCTTTTCGAGTTCCTGCGCATGCATTCAGCTTGAAGGGCGCTGCTAAACCTTCTCTCAGGGCAGGGCATGGCAGGACTTTTTTCAGAATGGTGAACTTTTACAGCTGTTTCCTCTCTCATGCTGCCGACCTCATTCAGCCGCTTTACGAGGCTCTGCCGGCCGTCCCCACCCAGTGGTTCCAGTGGCCTGGCGTCGGTGTGTTTTCAACTCAGCGCGTTCCCTCTCGTAACCGGGCGTCCGAGCATCGGTGAAATTGGTGGGTGCCAAGTTTGTCTGGCCTGGCATGCGTAAGGACATCAGGGAATGCTCGGCCCCGTGTGTGGCGTGGCAGCGTCCTAAAGTTCACCAACATGTTAGGGCTGCCCTCGAACCGTTTCCTGATTCCAGCCAGGCATTTCGACCATGTGTGTGTTGACCTGTTGGCCCTCTGCCACCTTCGGCCACCTCTGCCCATCCTGGTGGATCGGACCACCAGGTGGCCGGAGGTTGTTCCGCTGTTCTCCACGGCGACCTTGGACCATGTCCAGGCTGATTCTCTTCCTGGGTCTCTTCAGGGGTCCGCAGTCTGTGCCGGCACTGGCTGGGTCATCGGGGGCAACAGTAACCCGTACAATGGCATACCACCCTCAGGCCAACGGCTTGTGGGAACGGTTCCACCGTTCCCTCAAGGCGACACTGTGGGCCGCGCTCTCAGATGGCAACTGCGTGGATTGTTCACTGTGGGTGATGCTGGGGCTGCGTTCAGCCCTGAAGGGCGACCTCGGCGCATCGCCCGTCGAGCTGGTTCTGGGCCAGCCGCTGAGGGTCCCAGGACAGTTCTTGACTGAGAGACCCCCCCGCGTCCGACCGCGGTTCTCGGGTGTCCGGGCCCCGCTCACCACAGTTTTCCGCGATCTTTTGTACCTGCGGGGCTCGCGTCGGCTTGTTTTGTGTGACGCTCACCGCTCGCCTCATACGGGCCGTTCGGGGTTCTCGAGGTGGGCGCGAAGGGTTTCGTGCTGGACATGGGCGGGCGTGGGGAGCAGGTGTCGCCCGATCGGCTGAAGCCAGCACCCAAGGTGGCGGTTGAAATTTTCTGCTTCCTGCCCAGGTTCCCCGCAATGGTTGCCCTCCATCCAGGACCCCGGCAGCAACTCCACGTGTCCAGTGTCTGGCGCCCCCGGATGTTCCGGCCCTGGAACGCCGCAGGCGTTACGGCAAGCCTATCAGGCCTACCGTGAGACACTAGTTTGGTTCCAGGGTCCCTTCTTGGTGTTCGGGGGAGGGGCTGTGTGGTGGATACTGAGGGGCGTAGCCTCTCACCCCACGGGACTAGGGGTTGGGGGGTTGTGGCTTAAGCCAGGCGTATATATGCATCCCGGAAGTGCACCGTCTCGGTTGGTGTATAGTGTAACGGTGGTGCTCGTGTACTAGCAGAGTTGAACAGCACGATGAAAATAAGTTAAAAAAATAAATAACTTTAGCTCTGAGTCCATTGTGATAATGTAAACACAATCATTCTTTCACAATTAGATTAGCAAACCATTAGCCCTAAGAACACTAGACTCTAGATTACTAACTGATAGCATTAGCATGAGGCTAATGACACTGTGAGAACAACATGGCATAGGTTAACTTCAGGGCATTAAATGTGCTATGGGGGATTGGGGAGGTTGATTTACCTTCAACTGCTTATTAGACAGCATATCATCATCGATTGAATCCATCGGGGTAAATGGTTTCCACTGAAAGCGCATTACACAAGATTGCGCAAACACACACACACACACACACACACACACACACACACACACACACACACACACACACACACACACCAATGCCATGCAAAGTGCTAGCCAGGCCGTAGACAGCAATGGGGGGGGGGAGCAACACCCACCGGGCAGATGACCAATTCAAAAATAATCACACTGCTCACAGACACTCAGAGATGCTGGGAATTTCTGGAAAAAGTGTCATACCCAGACCTTTCGAATAAACCGCCGAACTATATTTCGACCCCCAGTGATCGTATTGTTTTTTGTGTTGTTTTTTTTTTTAAGTCTATTAGTGTGCCTATTGGCCTATGAAATTCAGTGAAAATCACACCTTTGAATAGAAAGCTAAAATGTGACTTACGGTATGAATAGACAAAATTCTTAAGACAGGGAAGACCTGTCATTGAAGAGATATTGTTGGAAGATAGACACATACAGTGGAGGAACGTCAGCGATGTCCATACCCCCTGAGTAATTTGCACAATCAACTTACTATGATCTCCACTTTCGAATGCATCCTCATCTCTCTGATCGTGATGCCCAAGTTGCTGTCGATGCTGGAACGAGAGCCATATATGATGGTGATGGGTATGATGGGCGCAAGCTGGTCCATCCTCTGCAGCATCGGCCTCTTGGCCCAGCCGAAGGGATGGGTCATGTTCTTAAAAGCGGTCTCTCCACTGCAATGACATGCATAGCGGCATTGATATTACTGCTGTTTATCAAAAGAAACATTGGCACGCTCAGTGGGTGAAGACGAACCTTGGAGTTTGAACATTGAGGTGGTAAATGTATTCACAGACAGTGTTGTCTCCGAACATAGAGGAGAACTTCCTCTTGAAGTCAGGTCTGAAAGTCTGGACCAGACTAGGACCTGCAGGGTCGCACAAACAACATAAGACAGGTCATCTCTGATGGAAGAATTGATTACTTCACTGGAGCGTTGAATTTTTGAATATGCTACAGATCTTTGGACACCGTTTTGTGAAGATTAATCTGTATTTAAATTCCCCACGATATCAAAATAGCGCTTTTTTTTTTTTTTTTTTTTTGCATTCATTTAAATCATTGCACACAACAAGGTTATGGTTCTATGCAATCTACCTCCATTGCCACTTTCCCTTATTTCACCTTACCAAGTGGTCCGACCAGTCTCAAGCCAGCCAGTGGATTGAAGGGACTAAACACGGCGCAGAGGGCTTTAATCCACACGGGGATGGGCTGCTGCACCGTCTCTGCTGCATCTGGACACTCCGGAAAACCCCAGGGCTCCACCAGGACTAAATGCTGCACTCTGCAGGACACAAGACGAACGAGCAACGCCGGTCATCATCCTGCTTCAAGTAATGTTTTTTAGAATTTACGGATTTTTACTGATGGGATTAGTTGAGAAAAAATAATGAATTGTGCTTTGACTGGGTCTTGCTTACAGTAAATGTAATATTTATTTAAAAAAAAAAAAATGTGCTGTATATTCACAATGAAAACATGAGAACTAGAAAAAGAAATAAAGTCACAGAGGAAACACGTTGGAAGACAGTCTGTGCGGATTACTGATGATGCACGTGGCCTGAATATATTGCAGCGTATTATCAGAATGCTACTTCTCAAAACATAGATATGGGCACAAGCGTAACATCTGACTTCTCAATATTCATTTTTCTGCTCTGACCGAGCACTGACGTCCTGAAGCTACTTTGCTACATATCATTTTGTGAATCTTGAGACGGTTTGTGGAGTTGAGCCGTGTCAAGACTGCAAAATATGGGCCCGCTTTCTGCCGCGCTGCACCTTTAAAAGACGTAGAAGTGTTACGACTGTGTCTCGTGTTCCTCGTTTAAGTAACGCAGTTCAGTTTCCGTTCTGCAAGCCCAGTACAACAAACGTTCCTCGTTTTAACATCAACACCATTTTGAGCACAGAACTTGAAATTGGAAGGGAAGTTGATTGTTTCTGATGAAGGAGGGTGATGGGGGATCAAGGATGCCTAAGGAACACCCCCAATCCCCCACGTGGTCCCCACGCCCTCAGGAAAGCTGGTTACCCGTTGGAAACTCGGAATTTGAGATTCAGGAGAGGTACGCCCTTTGAGGAGAACACTGCCGTCATCACTGGCTTATCACCGGAGCCTAAGAAGAACAAGTAGAAATTTCGTCCCGGACAGATGCTGGCGTGCTCTGCTCCCAGCAGGTTGCAATGAAAATTAGTAGGTCATTTTACAAAGAATATTTAGTGCAATATAGTTCTCAGGGTGCTTGTATGAGTTCTCAGCATATCTGCTGGCTAACCCAGGCCCAGGCTAACGCCGAGATATGCTGCCATAGGTCATAGGCATGGGATATCCTCTCATTCTTCCCACTCTTCCTCTTTGCACTTATGTCCCTTTATCGATGCCTATCATATCTTCTCCTGAGTCCTTGGGCTGTCTCATTTCATAGGTTCCCAGGGAGCGTGGCTTGATCTACTGCAGCAGTCCTGCCGGCCGTCCACTATTGTTATTTCTTTTATGAATACCACAGCTATTGATGTATTATTTTAGCTGTTGCCATGTGGCTGTCGGCACTACGGAAAGAGATTGTTTGCCCGTGTCCCTCCCAGCCTTCATACACCCCTCTGCCTCCGTCACACTATTGCTTTCTATCTCTCTGTCATCCTCTCTCGCTCTCTCTCGTTCTACCCGAACTGGTCGCGACAGAACGCTCCCAAAACTGAGGTCGGACCCGAGTTCCAGTCATGGGGGAATGCTGGGTGTCTGAAAATAATTCTAAATAGTGTTTTCCGGACCTGCGCTACATGTCAAATATCAAAAGACAACTGTGTTCAAATTTTGGCATTTTGAAAATATAATCTGACTGGACCTTAAATAGTAGCAGAAACATGGACAAAATATAGATGCTCATTGTAAAATGGATCTAAAAAGGAAATATTAATAACCAATATACCAAAACCGGGGTATTGGTTATTAATATGAATATAGCATAACAAAGGTATGAAACACCTGTGCGTACCTTTCTGGATATTTAATGGAGTATGACACACTCAGGAAGCCTCCCAGGTTGTGCCCCAGCAGTATCATGGTCTCAACACCCACTTTGGCCCTCCATTGCTCAATAGACTCAACAAACTGGTCTTCAGCCTCTTGTGCGTCGGAGGGAAAGGAGGGTCTGCTGCTTTGGCCAAAGCCAAGCAGGTCCAGGGCGAAGACGGGCCGATGCTGGCAGAGAGCATCAATGTTCTGAGCCCAGAGGCCCACGCCCCCTCCAAAACCGTGAAGCAGAACCACGGGCGTCTTGTGTTTTACATTTTCCCTGCTAAAGTTGAGAGTCCACAGCATATTGCCCTTGGAGATGGAGACGTACTGCTTAGTAAAAGGGCTTTGTACACCTGCAAGGACAGGAGGGAAAACTCTTAGAAGCCTGAATGTACATCCCTGGGGTAAAAGTGCAAGGTGGAAAAGATGAAGTTGACTACTAATCCTAAATCAGACTCTGACTATGTGAGATCTTTTCCTAAATTTAAGGCAGGGTGTTTACCTTTAAATAGATCTGGAAAAAATTCAGATACTTTATATTTATGGTCTAGAATTTTGTATTCATCCGCAATGGCATGTGGCGACAAATTACCCTCACTGAGGCGGGTGGCTTGATGACCAGGCTTAGAAACTCTGTAAACTATGTGGTCTTTCAAGGTAGATGCACATTGGGGATTTTTTTTCTGGCTACATCCATCATGGACGGCCAATCCAGTGGCTTCACACAATTTTGAGCTTTGGACACAGGGCCTGACTGGGCATCAAGGCTTTGACCGGATCCCCGTCAATTCTGACCAAACTGGTTAAGGGCCATAGTGCAAAGGGAGCCAAATATACACACCTGAATATGATTTTAGTATTAGTGGTATTGATTTTTGATCTTCAGCCACATTGCATGTTCGAATTCATATCTATTGACAAACCAGAAAATAACTTTGATTATGCTTGTTTACCTGTGTATACAGACAAACAGAATAAACAACAGCCAGTTGTGTCTGTGGTCACTCGCTTCTGTACCGAAAACATGGAGGCCATTTGTAAATGTGCGTGACTGGATCTAGGCATCTAAGATCTTTGCTTTGTTTCTTCTGTACAACTGTTTTCGCTGTAATCAGCATCCTTAAAAATGGCAACATCCATATTTTCTGGAGCTTTTCAGGGGTGTTTGAGGCAATAACCTGGGCTTCTACTTCGGTAATATGAGCAAACTTTGCATTCCCAACTTTGCAAATGTGTTTGCTGGGATTTGTATTTTTGCAGAGGCGAGGGACACAGTTCTGTATTTTTAAAACATTGTTGTATCCATTTGCAAAAAGAGATGCAACTATATAAAATTATCCAAATGTGATTTGAAGTTCCAAAAAAAAAATCCCAGCAAAGAAAGAAGGTACTTCAGATATGTGTGCTATGGCTATGTCTAAATAGCAGTCCGATATGATGCACACATGCTGGGAGGGCCACCCTCTGTTTCCGTGTGTGCTAATGATCAACAAATCAGTCATGTACAATGAAAAAAATGAAAATAAAAATATGAATTCCATTTACAAAGATGGAGGAAACAGCAAGGACACAAAGACACACAGGTTATACTTTTAGATTAATATGACCTGAATTTAAAAGGTTAGCGGAAGAACCCTAATTGGGAAGCCTTCAGTGGATGACAGCACAAGTACGGTGAAATTTGAATTACTTATTTATAGCAGAGGGTTAGTTTAAATTTAATAGCAAATGGCTTCCCTGTGTCAAAAGCGAAATGAGTTAAATGTGCGTGCAACTGATATGCTGTGGGGTATCTTGAGACTGTGTGAAGTGATGGAAATGTGTTTCGTCGGAATGTGCACCACAGGCATTACGTACAAAACAAGCACCTTAACCCCTTGTGCTAGTACAGCTTTAGCTAAGGCAGTGGTATGTGGTTAACCTATGCCCCGGAAAACACACAAAACCAGAGGTTGCAGAGTGATTATGAACTGTCAAATTCAAGCTGAAAGCACACGAGGGACTTTTTGTCCCCCTGCACGCGGCTGAGATAATCGCCAACAGGGCCTTTTAGACTGATATCCCAAAAAGACAACGTAGAGAGCAATACAGCACATGGCCCTCTGGTCGCAGAGTCTCAGTGGCTGCAGGCTACGTGGGGAAAGTTTGTCATCGCTTACATCGCAGCATCTTGTCTTCTGCAGCCTTCAGTTGGCTCTGAGAAGTGGGGCACCATAAAGGCAGCCAGCTGGGGATCCAGCACCACCTGAAAGAAATCACAGAGACAATTCATTTAAGTCATGAGGTTCGAGGGGATGGTTCCATTTGCATCCTTTTTGGGATAAACTATATTTGAGATGAACAGGGTTTCTCTTTTAGTGCTAAAAACATCAAAAAAATAAAGCCTTTAAAAACTCATCTTCTTTCCTGAAATTATAATCTAGTTGCCCAAAATAAACATTGTCTGTGAGCACTTTCATGAGACACTACATTGTTTTAATGGAACTACAAGTCCCATCCCTGCTGTCACAAAAGGGGAAATCAAAACCATTCCCAATTTTAGAAATTCAAAGCAAGATGACTGGAATAAATAGCAAGATGGGCGGCTATTAGAATACGTACTTTTTTTTTATATTGCTACTATTATTTTGGTGTGAATGATTTTGTTGAATTTCAGATGCAATTTACAATGACAGCGAAATTCCGACTGGTAGTAGTTATTATTACTGTCACGTGGCAGTGTCAGATGCTTTGTCAACGTTAAGCTATCAAAAAAAGAGAGGCAGGCTGCTGCTCTCAAGATAACTGTAAGTTCAGTCAGTTGACGTAATGTAGTTAACAGGACTTAATACCGGGCTCTGAATCAATCAATACATTTCTTGTTCTTCCACAGATCTTAAGAGTCTCATTTGATGATATATGAACACCCTAACTAACTGCCGGTAGTTCCAAGGGTTCCTCAGTCTTCCTGAGAAGACTGAGGTAGTTTGGTGTCTGCAGCTCCTCAAGACCTTCTACCAGTCTATGGTAGCCAGCGCACTATTCTTTGCTATAGTGTGCTGGTGGGGCGGTGCCAGGACTGCTGAGGTCAACAGGCTCAACAAGCTTGTGAGGAAAGCTCGCTCGGTGGTGGGACTCAACCTCCACCATCTTGAGTCGGTGGCTGTGCGGAGGGTGAAGGACAAACTGGGAGCTGTCCTGGACAATCCTTCCCACCCCCTGCACCACGAGCTGTGGCTGATGGGCAGCTCGTTCAGCCAGCGGCTTCATCCCACCCCGGTGCAGGACCGAACGCTTCAGGCGCTCCTTTGTGTCCACGGCCATCAGACTGTAGAACAGCAGTCTGGACGGGACCAACTCTGACTGCCTGGAGGTATCTGTGCGACCACCACCCCATCACCCCGTCACCCACTCACACGTGTGGTGCCCATAACTACTACGGGTCACTTTGGTTCACTTACTCTATATATTCTTGCTTGTGTTTGCTATCTATGTCTGTATGTGTATGTATATATGTATATATTGTGTATGTTGTGTATATTGTGTATATATGTGTGCATATATTATATTATATGTAGGTATCGGTCTGTGTATGTATATACAGTATGTATGTATATGTGTGTGGGCATGTATGCATTTATATATGTGTGTATATGTCTTTCCTAACTGTTTTTTTTTTCTTTTCTATTGTTGCTGCTGCAACACCCGAATTTCCCCTATGGGGATCAATAAAGTATTATCTTATCTTATCTTATCTTAGAAACACATAGTATTACATTTAAATCAAATATTAAAAAGTCGTAGCACACATACAATTTGTGCGAGTGGTATGGCTCAGGACTGATGTCCTTCACATAATATCTTCCATCAGGATCAGGAGAAAAGCAGAGGGAGAGGCCCTTTCTAAGGCTAATCGAGCCTCAACGCCACTGAGTTACTAATACTTCCTGTTGGTCGGGAAGTACTGGCTATCTTAAATAGGTGGATGGATGGATAGATGATGGATGGACAGACAGAATCACGGATGGATGGATCGGTCAAAAAAAGGATGTACTTTATTGATCCAAAAAAAAGGGAAATTATAAGGGCAGCTTTGGGATCAGTGAGGTACATCCTTTTCTTTCCTGGTTCACTGTCACATGCATCCACGTACACACACGACTCATGGGCCACTACAACCACGAATACAACACTGAATTCTGCACCCGAACGCTTTGCTGCTGTCACTTTAATCGCTACACACCTTAGCTTTTTGTGCTTTATCTTGACCTTGTTCAGATATTTACCTCCGGTCTTAGAGCAATGCAATTTCAATCCTCTGTGTGCATGCAACAGTTGACTTTGACCTCTATCTATCTGTCTATCTGTCTATCTACTGCCTGCAAGAATGCAGACATACATACTAAGCATGACTTGCTAAAATCCTCTCCAACTATAATGTCTATCGATTTATGAGAGAGATTATTCAGTGACAACTACTCAATGACAATGACCTCTTTCACACAAATGCAATTATGTTAAGCAGACTAGGACAACAAACTTAGCAGTCAGAGTACACAGAGGGGGTTGGGAGGCCGGTCTTACCTAATGGTTTGGTCCACATAAGCCCACACACTGTCGAGCAGGCTCCGAGCACCAACGACACACAGCAATCTGTGAACCACCCTGGAGCCAAAAAGAGGAAGCGTGGATGAGGAGAAACACAACTCTGGGTTCTCCCGACTCATACAAAAAAAAAAAAATAAAATAAAAAATCTCCTCGGTTCGGTTTAAACATGTGAAATCGTGGAAGTAATCGCTCGAAAAGGGTTTATTTGACTTTTTCATGACAGAGACATGATAAAGTAGCTGATTTTAAAATACCTGACAGTATCGAGATGCAAGTTCGGTTTATTCATCAAGTTACACACAAGAGGCAATTTGCAACGACAACGGCTAAGCTAACTTTAGGTTTACTTTAAGCAAACAGTTCAGAAAATATTTACCCTGTGTTCACTGTCACCGCTTGCTCGGCCATACTGCAGAAATACAACAAAAAACGAACAAAAACAACAACAACTTTTGCGTATGCGATCACATGGTCAGATGCAAAGGCAAAACGGTTTGGGAGGATGTTTAATTTATAGCTTCGAGTTACTCTACCCGGGCGGCGTTGACTAACTCAGACTGTACCCGCCTCTCGCGCGGCAAATCGCAGCGTGCTTAGCAATAAAACGAACACACCCCGCCACCGAGGGGGGGCAAGGCGATGCGGAAGAAGCGTCTCGATCTTTGATCAGCATCAAAGATCTAAATAAAAACCGCCAGCGTTCCACAGCTTTGGTAAGAAATACATTTGTGTGAGCTTAAATTCCACATTAGGTCACTCTGCGGAGGCGGCCAGCTTTTGGATGTATTGGTGATTTAACTTAGAGAGAACAAAAAGCAGTGTAATGCTCACCAACCTCAGCAAGGTGCTAGCCTCCCCTCTGTGTTTCAACTGCGGGTTTAAAAGTTCCGATGGCACATGTGGAGTTTTAAAAACGGCTGAGAAATAACGTTAGCAACGAATAATCACAACAACCGAATCTCGATCACATTCACGTCCCTGGTATCTGACCGAGACAACAAACTAGTCGCGTTGGAGAATGGCGAGATGACTCAGGACAGTCCTTTAAATTCTAGCTGCAAAGACTCTTCCCCGAGACATGTTGTAATGCACCTATAAATGCGCAAAGGACTTGAAGCTAATGTTGAAAATGTCTAAAAGTGACTCGAAACAAGTTATTGCCAGCGGGTGATTTCGATCATTCGTGCATTTTAATTGACGGGATTCGTGCAGGCCGCGTCTGACAACACCCTATATTCAATATCAATGATTGTAACTTCATACTCCAGGAGTCTGGAATGGTTTAAAGCAATGCATTTTTTTCAGAGCTTAATTGTTTATGGAGTAATTAAACTGGTGCAGTTATTACCATTCACATTTTTTGGGATATTTCTCCCATGGTTGGAAATGGATGTGTCAGCTAGAGATAGCAGGTTGACCTGCTCAAATGTCACGGCAGCGTTGCATGTTTCGCATAACGACAACTGCTTGTAAAGGGTTGGCAACATGCGGATGAGAGGTCATATCAATACCTGCCGATAAATCAAGATTTACAAAGTGTCATCATCCATTCTGTTTGCCACAGGAAAGCGTAACGTACACTCAGTCATGAGTCATACATCAAGTTATGAACTGATTGTTTGCAGTGATATTAAAAAATCACGAGCGAGACGTGGCCTGTCTGGGTGATTGATAAGACTTGTCTATATAACAATTCTTTGAGCAAATGATTTGACTGCAAACCCCATGACATAGTCGAATATTTTATACACATCCACAAGTAGATTGTATACACATAAGGATCCTGATCACACAAATGGAAAACGCACTATGTGTTTTCATATTCTGTTCAATATTATACTAATTTAACAAAGCTTACATCTCCCTGTGCTCATTCGCAGGTATTTTCTTTTACTATTATCAGCCCTTTTGCACGGACGTCGCTTTTTCGTTGACTGTCAAACAGACACCGCCATCGGACTAAATATAACACGGTGCTCCTCTGTTCCCCTTGAACGTGAGCTGGGACAGCTGTCTGGTATCGAGCGACTGCCCTTACTATGCCGCTATGTCGTCCCAACAGTCACTCTCCTATCTGCTGCGGTGGAGCATTTGTGCTTCACTGTGGAAACTCAATTCAACTCAGTTTTTATGTAGTTTTTCTCAACATCAAAATGACAGGTACATGCACAAAATATAATGAAATGACATAGTGAAAGATAAATAAGTAGGGAATAGTAACAGAAATATCGGGGAGGGGAAAGAGGTAAAAAAATGAGGGGGAGGGGGCGAAAAATGATAAAAATCCACTCCACATAGGTAGTCTAAAAGGATATGATGCTCGTGTCCGGTGCCGGTCCAAAACTCCTCGAGCACAACCTTGTTGTATCAGTTGAGACATGACCGGTGCCCATCGTTAAATAAAAATAGGCTTCTGAAGTCTTAATGAATGCGGAATTTGCTCCACCGGCTAAATGTCCCATATTTTTTGGATCCATATATTATATGTACGGGGATGGGGTTTTAACCACCTGATAATTATGCTTTTAAATGCTGCTGTGAGCAATATGTTTCAGAGGTATTTTTCATCCTTACTGTTTATACCCTAAGGGGTTGCTCCTTAGAATGCAGTTGCAATAATGCAATCTCCTTCCAAATCGACGTAGTTTAGGACAAAGCCAGGATATATGTGTGTGGTTTGCAATATCTTTACCACAATTCCTCCAGCAAGAGCTGCAACGTGTCGGCCCCGTCTTAGCTGTTATTTCTGGTGTTCTGAAAAACCCAGTAATTACTTTCCACTTGAATTCCTTCCAGGAGTTTGAGTTTGTGGTCCGTTGGGCCTCAATGCACATCTCCTCCCAGGTGTCCATTGGTAATGTTCATTTCCGCCTCCCATCTCTGTCTCATCTGTTGGGAGTTATGTATATTCATAGATAAAAATATATGATACGGCTTACCTATTATTTTCTTTTCCCTATTACTTATTAGTGCTATCAGGAACCTTTCTATGGTGGTAGGTCTTCGAAGCTTTTCCCATTCCTTGTGCGTTGTCAGGATAGATCTTAACTGTAAGTATCTAAAAAAGTCTCTCTTGAGGAGATCAGATTCCTTTGTCAGCTGTTCAAATGTTTTTGATCAGTTGGCGCGAATAGGTTCGACTATATTCTGACCATTTTCTAAAGCCAGTATCTAAATTGTTAGAGGCAAAGGGACTTCATAAGTCCAATATTTGTTAATGGTGAGAGTAGTTTTGGTAGCCGAAAGGGTGACTGTAGTTTATTCCAAATTTTTGGTGTGATTTTTGTCCATTTCTTTTACACGGCAATAAAGGGTAAGGTTTCCAGGGGCTCTTAGCGCCTGCATTTCTCAATGTTGAGCCATCGTGTGAATGTATCATTCCGGATCCATGCAGTCATCGGCTTCTTTTGTGCGGCCCGGAAGTAATATTTCAGGTTTGACAGTTTAAGACCGACATCTGACATGAGTGATTTGTAAAGTTTTAATTCTAATTCCAGGGCGTTTATTTTGCCGGATAAATTTAGATAATTTATTGAGGTAATCGAAGGTTGGTAACATCCGAAATAAATAAAGCAATCTGGGCAGGACATTCATGCATACTTTCTACTCGACGAGGACCATCTCTCCAGGTCACTTCTAAAATGCCGAATTATTTATTATAGTTTACATTATGGCGGTTCTGTAGAGATGGGGGAATGGAAATGCCAAGATATTTGGTGCCTTCTTTGGGCCACCTGAATCTACTCTGTCGTTGAACTGTTTCTGAAACCAGATCATTTATATCTGTAGCCTCTATCTACATTTACCTTGTCGCCAGAATAATACCTACAAATGGATATGAGCTCCTTTTACATACGAGATTGTCGATCTGAGTTCTGTTAAATAGTGTAAAACATAATCTGCATCAACAGAAATTTGTGAAAACGAAATTTTCGCCATGATACCCGACCAAATGGTTTTTGTGCATCTATAGATACAATTATTGACTCAAATTTCCATTCTTTTTGATGAGATATTATATTAGATAGGCAACGTACATTATCTCCATAAAGCCGTCCAGTGATGAAGCCTGTTTGATCAGGGTGTATGATTTGAGTAATCATCTTATTTACCCTTCTTGCTGGAATTGCAGTTGTTCTACTCAAATCTCAGTTTAGGGGTGATATTGGCCTGTAAGACCGGCATTCAGTCGTGTCTGTACCGTCTTTATGAATTACAACGATCGTTGCCTTAGTTCAAGATGGTGCCATAGTTTTAGAATCGAGGGCATCTCTATGTGGGTGTTACCAGGTCTTTAAAGCTTTTATCAAATTCATCGATGTATCAATCTGGACCTGGAATTTTATTGTTCTAAAGTGATGAAAGAACTTAATTTCCAATCCCCCAATCTGCTTATCAGGTAGTTTTATGCTTTTTAAGTACTCTGCAAGTGCTGCATCAGCACTGCACGTGTCTGCATTCTTATACACTGATTTGTAAAACTCTGCTACTTCGTTTGGTTTTGTAGCAATATTTACCTGTGATTTTCTGTCCTTTACTACATTGGAGGATTGTTGCTTTCTCAGTCTGAATGCCAACACTTTGCTTGCCCTATTTCCATATTCCTAATATTTTTGGTTGGTAAATCCTAAACTCCCCTCAGTTTTATCCGATGATAAGCTGTCCAGCTGTCTACGAGTTGTATTTAAGTCATTGGTGTCCTTAATTGTTGCAGATTGTTTATGTTCATCTTCCAATTCTCACGGTTTGGCCTCCCTCTCTCTTTTCCTTGAAGCTGTGAATGAAATAATACGGCCTGCAATATATGCTTCAGCACAATCCCACAGTATCAGGGGATTTGTTTCCAGTGATGTATTCATATCTAGATACTTTTTTAATTCTTCTGTGATGAATGAGATGCATTCTTTATCATGAAGAAGAGATGTGTTAAGCCTCCATTGTTTGGTTGTTGGTCTTCGTCCTGCATCCCTTTTCAATAATACAGGTGCATGATCAGAAATAGTGATAGGCAGTATCTCAATATCTGTTATCCTATAAAAATCTACCTTTTGGAGCAAAGAAATAGTCCATCCTAGAATATGACGCATGCCTGCTTGGATAAAAGGTAAAATCCCTTTCTTTTTGAAATGTACTTCTCCATATGTCTACCATGTCTGCTTCTTTAGTTTGGTATTTAAGCATTTTACTCATTCTAGGTAGAGGGGCTTTAGAGGGTGGCTGTCCATCCATTTGCTGGGACATTGCACAGTTAACATCTCCCCCCATCAGCAGCAAGCCAGTACTGTGTTGGACAGTGTCTTAATAAATCTGGGATCATCTTCATTGGGCGCATATATATTTATCAGAGACAGTAGTTATTAGACACACCTCTACCCCATCAATGAATCCGTTAACTAAGATAAACCTCCCCTCTGTGTCTTTATGCAATGAGGTCTTGGGGCCTGTACTTTTTGATACTACAGTACCATTTTCACATTGCCTACATGTAAGTATAACTGGTCTTCAAACATTGCAAAGCGACAAGTATGGTTTATGACATGACAAGTATCCTGCAGCCAATACTGGATCAATAATTTGCAGACACAAAGTATCTGTTCTCAAAGACTGAACATTTGGTTGATAGTAATCGAGAAGGCCTCTTGTCTCACCATGTATATTTGAAAGTGTATTTATTTTTGGCCCTCATTTATGGTATTGAGAAGAACTTTTATGTTTTTTATTTGCTTTTTGTAAAACCAAATGCACAAGCTTGTCATGCGGGGATGGCTTGGCTTCATGTCACAGTGGCTCAAAAACAATTATATCAACACAGTTATCGGTCCTTAAGCCTTTCCGTTCATGAGAGACAATGTTGGTGAGACAATGCGGTGAAAGTATTTCATTTCTGATTTCCCAAAAACTCACTTTCCATTTGCATCTTTCTAATTCTATGTGAACATGACACCCTTATGCAAAACAGTGTCATTTGGCAACTGCTTACTGTTAAACCAGCCGACTGCTGCCAATGTGAAAAGGCCCAGAGAAGGAAACTGTTTACCCACTGACATGTTGACTTGATGAAAAGAAAAACAAGAAGTACTTTGAGAATCGACAAAATTGTCTGGTTTTTTTTTTCTGAAAAGGAAACCGATAATCTCAGACAATATCGTCAAGAGTGGGAAACAATTTTCCCTCCCCTGGGCTCACCACCCACAGAAAAGGCCAAGGGAGTCGGGTACAGCGGGAGCCGGGCGGTGGCCGAAGGGGGGGACCTTGGGGGTCTGACCCTTGGCTGCAGAAGCTGGCTCTAGGGACATTGAATGTCACCTCTCTGGCGGGGAAAGAGCCCGAGCTGGTGCGCTAGGCTGAGAGATTCCGACCAGATATAATTGGACTCACCTCGACGCACAGCGTGGGGTCTGGAACCAACCATTGATTGCCTCCCGACTCGGCGCCCGCACGTTGGGGTTCAGCCGGTGGACGAGAGGGTAGCCTCCCTCCGCCTTCAGGTGGGGGGACGGGCTCTGACTGTTGTTTGTGGCTATGCACCCGACAGCAGGGATGTGGCTAAATGTGTGTTGTGAATTCAAGATGAAGAATCAGACATGACTAAGAAATGGTCAAAAAGTAAAATCCAACTCTGTGCCAAAATACTTTTGAAAGGCGGTGTTGTGATTCATTGGCGGCGAAGCCTCAGAAATCAAATTTCATATACAGAAGATATTCCTGCTTGTCAGTGAAGGGATGGGTGCCTTTTTCTTTTTTTTGTTTGTTTTTGGTAATCTGGTGGCACATTTATATTTTCACTGGGATTACCTTATACTCCTGAAATTAAAAAAAAGAAAGAAACACACAAAACGTGATGACAAGAAATAGATTAAATGAGTTTCAGCAGAAGTTGTTACTCGCCCCCTCGCTGTCATTTGTACAAAGCGAATAAAATATTGGCCAGCTAGATTTTGGCCAAGGGCTTGTCGTGTTTTACCTGAAATAATTTTTATCATTGCATTTGCTTTAAATCAGCAAGACTACAGGCATACTAAAAGACAAATCTTTCATGGAGCTAATATCGAATTTCCCCAATGGAGATCAATAAACTATTATTTTTATAAAAAAATGTCAAAATTGGACATTGGGAGACAGTTTTCACATTACTTACCTTTTTTATAGAATAGGTATTATATTGACATGGACATGGAAACATTCGTAACTTTTTTTTTTTTTTTTTTTGCATTTTTTTCTTGAATGAATTTGTTTCCTGCACCAAATCCAGGTGCCATGGGAGAGCCAATGATGGTGCAGAGCTCAGTAGCCAGCAATGGGTCCAGCCTTGCTCCCCTGGT
>CAAKHD010009759.1:0-12553 GCA_901007705.1 Fistularia tabacaria | reverse complement strand
GGAGAAGAGAGGAATGAAGGTTAGTTGTAGCAAGACAGAATATATGTGTGTGAATGAGAGGAACCCGGGTGGAACGCTGTGGCTACAGGGAGTGGAGATCAAGAAGTTCAGGTACTTAGGGTCAACAGTCCAGAGCAACAGAGAGTGTGGAAAAGAGGTTAAGAAACGGGTTCAAGCAGGTTGGAATGGGTGGAGAAAAGTTTCAGGGGTTCTTTGTGATAGAAGAACATCATCTAGAATGAAAGGAAAGGTTCACAAAACAGTGGTGAGACCAGAGATGCTGTATGGTTTGGAGACAGTGGCACTGAACAAAAGACAGGAGGCAGAGCTGGAGGTGGCAGAGATGAAGATGTTGAGGTTCTCTTTAGGAGTGACCAGGATGGAGAGGATCAGAAATGAGTCCATCAGAGGGACAGGTCACGTTAGATGTTTTGGAGAGAAGGTCAGAGAAGCCAGACTGAGATGGTTGGGTCATGAACAGAAGAGGGACAGGGACTATATTGGTAGACGGATGCTGGAATTGGAGCTGCCAGGCAGGAGGTCTAGAGGAAGACTGAAGAGAAGATTTATGGATGTAGTGAGAGAAGATATGAAGGTAGTTGGTGTGAGAGAGGAGGATACAGAGAACAGGGTTAGATGGAGAAGGTTGATTCGCTGTGGCGACACCTGAAGGGGAAAAGCCGAAAAGAAAAGAAGAAGAAGAAGAAATAATATACATCTTTTGAAAATTGATTCCTGATTATCGCAATAATATTCCTCCACGCTGGCATGATATCAGGGACTGCTGTTCAAATTGAAATAACAGAACATCTTGTTCACACTTGAATATCCAGAGCTTTTGATGTTCGTCACATGCTAATTCTTTCTGATGGAATGGCTGCGAGCACAAACCAAATTCTGCTCTTCCTGCAGGTGCTCTATTATCTAACTTTTCAGCAGATCTTTAAGAGCAGGGTAACGAACCTGTAGGGGCCAGTGACAAACATCTTCATGATGTTTACATACATGTATTTGATGACATATTCAATGACAAAATAGTATTTCAGCCTGATGCAACACAAACTGGGAAATAAATCGCCTGAAAATTAAAAACCATTAATCAGACACATAATGGCATCCTGTGTTGTAACAGGATGAAGAGGTTCCCAGGGTAATAACGTGTATATATATACATATATATATATATATATATGTATATATATATAAGATATACGTGACAGACATTGCAGATACACTCACATGCTCAGTATGTGACATGTAATAGCCAGAGTTTATATTTAGCAACAGCAACAATATCAAACCTGGCAACACAAGTAGCTGCCTATTAATGATTTATGACACCTTTTTCATGGGAACCAAAAGGACTGGGCATGTTGCTAAGTAACATCATTTTCACATACCAGAGGGGTAAGAATGGACCCTGCACAAAGAATTCCACCTGAGGTCACACTTACAGGTGGATACAGCTACTTCATCCAAGGTCACTGTTTTCAAGCGCAGTTTCTGAAATTTGAAATAAATTTCCCACCCGCAAGAAACTAAATAACATAAAACACTTCATTGAAAGTAGAAAAACACAAGCATCACTGGTTTGTGTTTTTTTCTCACATTTTACATTCACATCACATTTTATGATCCTATATAATGTTTTTTTTTATTTTCATTTTAAAAACAAATCAATGCACAATATGATATCCACATAATATTGTGTTTAAATAATCTCCCTGTTGGGGACAAATACAGGAGTTGTATTTGCTTTGCAAGTCATAATCGGTGTGAACTCAAATGAAAGAATTGTCTCACGCACTGCCATCCAGTATTGACATGAGCGAGGCAGTCTCTAATATGGCAGAACCCTGACATGAATCAGCAAACCATGGATAGATAGACTGTGGAAAGCACATCTATATAGGATAATTTATTAATAATAATAATGTATACTTTATTAATCCCTCGTGGGGAAATTCGTTCTCTGCATTTAACCCATCGTGGATGAACCACGAGCAGCTTGCTGCCGTCTACCAGCGCCAGAGGAGCAGTGCCGGGGTTCAGTGTCTCCCTCAACAACACTCCGACACACTCGGAGGAGCCGGGAATGGAACCAGGAAGGTTCGGTTCCATGGACGATCGCTGTACCTCCTGCGGCACGCCGACGCCCTGAATCTAGAAAATTGTATCCGAATCCAGGGTACAGTCATTTCAGCTCTAGGTCTACAGGAAAAGAACACAAAGCACCTCTGCTACAAACACCAGGCTTATCCTGCTCTTCGAACAGACGTGAACACATTTGGGTCTCCAGAGTCCACCATATTTAAAGTGCTTTGAGCAAGAAATGAACTCAGTGATTGTGTTTAAATAGGTTATTTCAAAGGGGCTGATAATCCAAAACAAACGTTCCAGCAATTCAACTCAAGATTCAACTTTGAACATGACTCAGTTTTCACTTTTTTTTTTTTAATTTACAGCCTCCAGACAAGTCTTTTTAGGCCATTATTTTCAATGCCACACTTAAATAACATTCTTTGACCACTGCAACCACAAACTCTTTCTGTACCAGCTCTATAAATACATTGACGGAGGAACTTGAGGGTGTCAGGAGCCGATTTTTAAGAATAAACTCAACAACCTTTTGAAAGGTATATTTTTTTCACCTGCACCACATACTGACACTTGTTTGTAAACATATGTTTTTAGAGAAAAAGAACGATGCTATTTGAGATATTTCTGTTTATGGTCAAAAAGGAGATACACAGTCTTTGGAGTCAAAGAAAGATATTTTTCTTCGACTGCAAAGACAGTTCTGATCTTATTATTCCGGATTCATCATCGTCTATGTACTTATTCTCAATTATTGACATGGGAACATGAGGACTTGATGGTGGAAGGTGAGATGGTGGTGATAGCGACGGTGTAAATGATGCCATCAGCGGGTCCTCCTGCTGCACCTGCGGTCTCCTCAACAGTCACTTTTTTAATGCAATACCGAATAACAAGTCATCATTTCACTGAGCGCGCCAGAATGCAGTGAGGTGGACTTGGTGACGAGAGAAAGAAGCTGAAGACAGACAACAACATAGCGTGCAGTCCTGCAGGAAGTCATTTTGGGGCACCACCTTGAAGATGGACAGCCTCATACTTCATCATATGAGGTATATGATTAAGTCCCTTGTGCATTGACATTGTTCCAATTGAGTGTTGGGCTACATCTAAAATCTGGAAACTATTCTCTTACTGGTTAAAAAGATAAGTGGATTATTTATGCAAAATGACAAATCAGTGAAAGGCGGATCAGTGTTTCGGATTTTGGTTGCATATTGCAATATTCTTGCTTGTGTTTGCTATCTATGTCTGTATGTGTATGTATATATGTATATGTGTGTATATATTATATGTAGGTATCGGTCTGTGTATGTATATGCAGTATGTATGTATATGTGTGTGGGCATGTATGCATTTATATATGTGTGTATATGTCTTTCCTAACTGTTTTTTTTTTTTTTTTCTTTTTCTTTTCTATTGTTGCTGCTGCAACACCCGAATTTCCCCTATGGGGATCAATAAAGTATTATCTTATCTTATATAACAAATTCAGAAGTTCTGCCTTTGAATTTAATCAACTTGGCTGTTGGTGATCCTTTCTTTAAGAGCGTGAAAGAAACATCACATAACTCATGCAACAAGTTGCCGATCTAATTGCTTTCTATGGACAGATATTCATGTTTTGGATGAAGACGAGTTGATGTAGAACCACCGACTGTTTCTTTGTTGTTGCCCACATATAACAGAAGAACGAGACAGTAGACGAGGGAGGTGACACACACACAGACACACACACACACACACACACACACACTAAGCAATGTCATCTGACCATGACATATGTTTCTGTCACTTCACGGCAACTTTCGCCACTGATCAAAGTATCCGTTGAAAAAAAACACAAAGAGACAGGGAGCTCAGCAGTGGTTAGTGGGCGTACGCTGCGTTAACTAGCCAGTTCAAATCATTTAACCTTCATTTGGCAAACAGCAACCCAAGGCGTATCCATCCCACGACATGACGGAACGTGATAAGAACTGTGACTGCATTTGTGACCCAACTTTGTATTCGGAGACTGAATCCAGAAGCCCTGACAGCATCAGACTCTGGCCCACTTTCAGTCCGTCGCACAAGTACAGCTCCCACACAATGTGCTGACTCAATTATGCAACAGATGAGCTCTGGTGCCTCACGCCTGCAACGAACAGCAGCGATGATACCTTAGGAAGCATACACCGGTGGCTCAGTAAGCACATCTTCCTAGTACAGACGTCGAAACAAATAGGATGCTCTAAGCACAGTGAGGAAATACAATTCGGTTGAAGCAATTTAGGCATATCCTAAAAAAGTATGAAGAATTACAGTAAGAGAAAGAAACCAAATAATGGAGTAAATTTGTCAGCTTGTGGGCTGTGGGAAGCGATGGGGAATGCAACCTATCCTAGTTCACAGCCTGTTAATTATTCAAACGGATTTTGTATTTCTTTTTATTTATGAATACCACTGTCCAAGCTAAATTACTTTTATTTTATCCAAAATTAACAGGAATACAAAACTGAGATTACAATTGATTTCAAAAACAGTGATTTTGAAAACACTTTGTTTTTATGGTTTGAGTGGGGAAAAAAAAAAAACATCAACTCTTGTTCATGTCATTTCTGTCAGGAAATTCACATTTCGGTCTTCTTAGGTTTTAAAGAAAAAATAAGAAAATTTTACAGAGCAAAGAGAGAGAAAGTAAAAGACTAATAATTATAATTAAAATGTCTTTATAATACAGTTAATAGTGAGTTAATCCAAGTGACAAAAAATTGAATTTGAGTCATGCTCTGTACATTATAGAACTTAAAGGGTAATAATCTCAGATCCGGGGATGTGAGTCTGTGTGCAGTTTCCTTCCACCCTGCGGTTCTTCACCAGACAACCTATTCGAGCAGCAGCCCTGCAGAAGGATGCAGTGCACACCTGTAGATCATCAAGCCTCGTCCCCATCGTGACCGTATGCTTTTGTTTTGGATGCTCGGCTGCTATTCTGGGCAAAAATGACCGTGTCGGAAAGACCCCTAAAAAGGCTTCAGTTTTAGTTTCATCACTTTTGTTTTTTTCCTCTTCTGTGCTTTTTAGAAACTCAACATGTTTTTAAAGTTGTCCATGACGATACAGTCACTACATCTCCTACAATTCCGGTATCCCTAAAATGTCATGGTTTTCAAAGGTTTTGCTGTTTTTTTTAATTCATTTTATATATTTCTATTGATTCTTTTTTCATGATTTACTATCAAGATATGGAGGGTTATCTGAATTATTTTGAACAGAACTTCCTTGCTATGATTTCAATGGCATGAGAAGAAAAAAATTTCAGGTAACATTGAATTAGACATTAATTTGACTCAAGATCAGATGGATATTTATGACCTCAGCTTCACACGTAGGCCCATGAAGTTTTAAAGCTAGGAGTTGATAGGATCAAGACCCAGACAGACAGAAAAATCAGTCCAAATGTCATCACCTTTTCCGTGACACGCTGCAAAATGAACATCACCTCTGGCAAAAAAACAAAATGCTCATCCACTTGAAATCACTTTGCAGTTTATTGACTGTTCGTGACACACAAACCCAAAGACGAGTTGGGAGGCGCTTGATGTTGATGCCGATGCGACAGTTGCAGCCTCATCTCCCTCCTGTCTTAGTCTGCCTTCTTTGACTAATTGGATTTATCTTGGGGCTTTACTTAGAATGATCAGGTGGTCCAAACCAGACGAGGCTGTCGGAGTGGGAACTTTGCTGCACTAAATGCTCACTGAGATAAAGCCAGTATAAGTTACTGACAAGTCAGTGTGAGGGAGCTGAACAATCCCAATTCTAAGCCCAGAGGCTTCTGAAAAAACGCAAGGTGTGTTAAATTCTGCTGTGAAGCTGCACTTTCAACAAGCTTCCCCACAATGAGCTTTAAAAATAAAGGCCTAAGGCTGGCCTGTATTTCCCGGGGAACCTGCTGAAATTCTCCCATCACTTCATCAAACATCCACTCATCATGCGAAACTGACCTCACCGTCGTCACAAAGCAATCGGAAATGAACACACGGAATCCGCCGGAGCGCAGATGCCCGATTCCCGACTTCTCTTTGTGAGAAAATCATCATCGCCTTACCGTAGAATGCATTTCGCGTTATCTGACCACCCATCGCTTAATCCCTTTCTCCGGCGCGCGTCACCGCTGTGGATTATTCGTGCACTCCATCCAAAAGGTAGCGGCGGCTCGTCGCTTCCCTCCCGGCTCCGGGGATGAAAAACACAAGGCGAGGAGTCCACACCTCCTCCTTCTCCGGAGGACGGAGGCCGAGTCTCCACCTCGAACCCCCCGAACGCGACCGCACATCCGCCCCCTGCGACCGCCTCCGTCCCGCGCACTCGCACCGACATTTGCATAAAAAGGTGGAGACTCCGACCGGCCGCCTTTTTAACGCTGTCGCTGCCGCGCCTCCACCGGGAGACACGGAACGGGACCCGGTCGAATGAAGGGTTGGATTTCAAAGAGGTTTGTGGCTTTAAAACGTAATTCCATGGAGTTTCATTCATGTATTATCTTTCGCTTGTCCGACACTTTGGGTTTGGGGATGTTGGAGCCCAAGCCGGCTGTCACCGGGCGAGATGAAGGGTGCGTCCACGCAGAGCGAGAAAAAGCCACGCAGCCTCTCACTTTCATTCTAGGACAACTTTCCCATTTTTTGTCAAATTCACCTCCTGCATGTTTTTGGACTGGTGGAGGAAACCGACTCTGCCGCGGGGAGAACATGCAAACTCTGTGAGACACATACAATATGCAGATGTCTGTCATTCCTCTTTTGTGTTTCTTATTATTTTGGTCAAAATTTAATTGGTAATAAAATAAAAAAAAACGAAAAAAAACCGCTGAAAATAATCATAACACCATGGAAATAAATATTTCAACCTCACTTCTATTAAAGTCCTTTTAGATTAAAATACATGTTGTCATTTTTATATGGTATGTTTATGGTATTTCATCCTGTGGTTCCTAGATGATTTCTTTTTTCTGTTCCTTTGATAATGATTGAAATAGCATCATCAGTTACTCCTCGCCGAGCACCGCATTGGTGCTTCTGACGTGACGCGGCCTCGGAGATAACTGAAACTGTTCCACGACTCTCCCGGCGCCCCCGGAACCCGACCAACGCACGCAAGTACCTGCGCGACGTCGTCGTCAGATATCGGCGCTACAATGAGGGCCCTCACTTTTGTGTTCGACGACCTTGACGATGCACTGGTGGCCAGCCCTTTGGCTGACAAACACCTGGAGCACCTGACACAGGTTCTCCGTCGTCTGGACGAGCACAGTCTTATAGTCAACCCAGATAAAGGTCGGTTGTGGGTCAGTGATGTCTTCCTGGACCATCGCATTTCCTCGCAAGCCGCGATTCCGTTGCCTGTGACGGTGCGAACAGTGCCTGACTTTCCCCGCCTGCAGGAGGTCTTGGACATGGTGAATTTCTACAACCATTTCCTCCCTCACGCTGCCCACCTCCTTATGCCGCTTTACAGGACTCTGCCGCCACGGTGGGGGAGCGACACAGTCGGCTGGACTCTGGAGTGGGTTCAGGCTTTCGACGGGGATAGGTGCGTCCTGGCTAAGGCAGCCCTCCTGGCCCATCGAGCACCCGAGGCGCCCGTTGTGTTGACGACTGACGCGTCTGACATCGCCGCGGGGGCCATGGTTGAAAAGCAGGTAGCGAATGCGAGGCAACCTCTTTGCGTTCTTTAGCTGCAAACTCCAGGATAGCGAACGCAAGTATAGCATTTTTGACAGGGAGTTGTTGGCCCTGTGTTTGGTAACGCTTCATTTCCGTTTTCTTCTGGAAGGTTGTTCATTTGCGGCGTATTTGGATCAAAAGCCGTTAACTTTCGCCACGTCCTAAGTGGCTGAGCCGTGGTCCTCCCGCCAGCAGCGGCACCTCGTTTATGACAGACATTCAGAATATGGCAGAGAAGTCCAACTCTGTTGCGGATTCCCTCTCGGACTGTCTAATTCTGTAGACTTCTCTACAGAAGTCGACGACAATCTCCTTGGTCTTGCTGATGTTCAGCAGGCGGTTGTTGTCTCTTCACCACGTGGTTAGGAGGTCGACCTTCTTCATGTCGTGGGTCTCGTTGTCCTTGGTGATGAGACCCAACAGAGTTGTGTCGTCCGCAAACTTCAACATGTGATTGGTGCTGTAGGAAGGTTTGCAGTCGTAGGTCAGCAGGGCGAAGAACAGGGGCCTGAGCACACAGTCCTGGAGGGCCCCTGTGCTGAGTGTGATGCTGCTCGAGATGTTGTTGCCAACTCGTACTGCTTGTGGCGTCTCTCAGAGGAAGTCAAGCAGCCAGTTGCAGAGGGAGGTGCTGTTGTCGTTTGGCGATCAGCTGCTGCGGGATGATGTTTGTTGAAGGCTGAGCTGAAGTCCAGAAACAGCGTTTTCATATCGGAGTCTTTGGTGTCCAGGGTGGTGAGGGCTGGGTGGAGAGCCGAGCTGATTGCATCCTCTGGGGGATCTATGAAATCCATCCTGGATTTGGAGGATGGATTTGATATGTTCCATGACCAGTTCTTCAAAGCACTTCATGATGATGGGGGTCAGTGCTATGGGGCGATAGTCATTGTAACTGGACGGGGCAGGCTTTTTTTGGCACTGGTGCAATGACGGTGGATTTTAAGCATGGCAGAGCAGCCACTCGCCTCAGGGGAGGTGTTAAAGACATCCATGAAGACGTCCTTAAGTTCCTCCGCACAGCCCTTCAGCACCCGGCCAGGGATGTTTTCTGGGCCTGCTGCCTTGCTGGTGTTGATGGTGGAGAGTGTTCTCTTCACGCTGGCAGCAGACAGGCTCAGGGTTTGGTCGCGGGGTGGGAGGCGGTGGGGTCTTCTGTGGAGGAGTGTTGTTTAGAGCCTCCAACCGTGAGAAGAAGCTGTTGCGGGTGTTCAGCAGAGAGATGTTGTCGTCGCAGAGCTGTTGGACAGGTTTGTAGTCTGTGAGGGCCTGGATGCCCAGCCACAGGCTCCGGCGTCTCTGCTGTCTTGGAACTGGCGGGTTATCTTACTGCTGTATTTGCGTTTGGCTTTCCTGATGCCTCTCACCAGGTTGGCTCTCGCTGCTCTCAGGCCAGTTTCGTCCCTGGCTCCGAAGGCTTTGTCTCTGGCCCTCAGCAGCCGGTGGACGTCTCCTGTCAACCACGGCTTCTGGTTTGCTCGGGCGTTGATGGGATGGTGTTGGTTACATCGTCAATGCATTCGCCGATGTAAGAAGTGACAATGTCTGTATGTCTGTATACGCCTCAATGTTCATGTGGTCACTCTAGGTTGCCGCCTGCTTGAACATTTCCCAGTTGGTCCTGTCGAAGCAGTCCTGAGAAGCAGAGGTGGACCCATCTGGCCACACCCGTATCTGCTTCCGACCCGGTCTAGTGACTTTCATCCTGGGTCTGTACGCTGGCGTTAGCATAGCAGTGGTGTGGTCAGAGAGACCAAGGTGGGGGAGGGGGAGGCCTTGTATGCTCCTTTGTGGGTGGTCTAGACCAAGTCCAAGGTGTTGTCTCCTCTTTTTTGGAAATCAACATGCTGGTGAAGTTTGGGGAGGAAAGTCCTGAGGTCAGCATGATTAAAACCTCCAGCAAGGATGATTAATCCATATGGGTTTGCTGTCTGTTGCTCAGTGATGGCCTGGTTCAGTTCACTAAGTGCTACATTCCTGTCACTGCTTTTGGAGGTGGGAGGGATGTAAACAGCGACTAGCAGAATCGCTTTGAGTTCCCTCGGCAGGTAGAAAGGACGGCACTTAGTGATCATAAACTCTCCCCGTGGTGAACAGTGTTTGCATACGACCACAGCGTCCCAGCACCTCGCCTCATGGATGTGAACACAGACTCCACCGCCGCGAGTCTCTCCTCCGTTTACGAGCGCTCTGTCCACTCGGTATCATGTTAGCTGCTCTAGTTGTACGGCAGAGTCTGGGATGTTGTCATTTAGCCACATTTCAGTAAAGACAAGCACACAACAGTTACCTACCTTTTGATTCGCTGTCCTCAGAAGCCTTATGTGATCCATTTTATCGTCCAGTGATCGTACGTTTGCCAGAAGGATGGATGGTATGGCTGGCCGGTTAGGTTTAGCCACTAGCCTAACGCGGATACCTCCGCGCATCCCCCTCTTTTGGTTCCTCTCACACCGCTTGAGGCGCCTCCTTCCCGGGCGAGAAGATGCGGTCAAGTCCGACGTGGCTGCTGGTCGGCGGAGTTGTCCGAGCTCTCGATTGTCTCGGTTTGTGGAGAATCTGTGTTGCGCTGATGCTTGCTTCTTTAGATGTCCAGCAGATCTTGTCGACTTTACTTGCAATCCAGTGCCAGAAACAAATGGAACAAACGTGAAAAGTGCGAAATACGCGAAGAACTTTGATAAATCACCGTGTACGTGGGGGAGCGAGGGGACGCTGCGTCAAGTGCACTTCCATGGTTGATTTGACGTTAGCGCTGTCCATGAATGCATTGCTAGAACAGCATGAATGCTGTACATGAATGCATTGCCAAAAAATCCTTTCTTTGTGCAGTTCCTTTTAATTTCTGCTTTAGTAATGCAGCCACTGCACTGTCAGCTTTAACCCTTAACAATAAAGCTCATTTTCGCCTGGAATTTGTGCCCACATTCCCTTTTCTGTTTGCACGTAAAACTGCATTACATAAGTTGATCCAATTATGCTCATTCTTTGCTTGCAGTACAATGTGTTTGTAAACTGACTGCATTCAAGTCTCAGGCTATACAATCTCCCCAACAGTTTGCATTTTAATTCCTTCCATTTTTTCTTTGTTTTTCCTGTTTTATCTTCATATCTGTCTTTCAGTCGGTTCTGTTAAGGTTTGCTTGAACGCACGCTTCAGTTTTTTGACACTCTTTTACATGTAATCTCGTGTTTACACGCATGTGGTGGAAGACAGTATATTCATGTCCCTGTCAAACTGCACATATGCTTTTTATTCATAACCAGGATACTCAACTATGTCCCCAGCTGTGAAAAATGACCTCATTGGTGCTTACTGAATCTTTTTGATCATATGAAATAGGTTTGCAGTTTTTCATCAAATAATTCCTTGCTTCAATTTGAGCAGTAAAATTCCCTGGGTTCTCACAGTGACATCACCTGGTCATTACCTGCCATTACATCCTCCCTTGAAAGATGGGGACACAGTTCACCGTGCACCTCAACTCTCTGATACGTTTAACGTTTGTCGATGTTAATTGCATTTCTCAAAGTGAACATTTCTGGCTTACTAATGTTCATACATGAAGTCAAAATCTCACATGTTGACATTTTGTCTTTTTTTTAAGAGCAGAGCATCCTCTGCAGAAATAACTCATCATGAACTCAAACATTTTTGGCAGTCTCTTCTGTAAGTTCCTTCAACCACCCATCCCCCCTATTTAAAACATCCATCCATCCATCCATCTTCAACCGCTTTATCCTTGGTCGGGTCGCAGGGGCAGCAGAGGAGCAGGGAGGCCCAGACTTTTCTCTCCCCAGCCTCATGGTCCAGCTCTTCTGGGGGGACCCCAAGGTGCTCCCAGGCCAGCCTGGAGACATAGTCTCTCCAGCGTGTCCTGGATCTTCCCCGTGGTCTCCTCCCAGATGGACATGCCTGGAACACCTCCCCCGGGAGTGGTCCAGGAGGCATCCTGACCAGATGCCCGAGCCACCTCATCTGACTCCTCTCTATGCGGTGGAGCAGCGGCTCTTCTCCGAGTTCCTCCCGGATGGCTGAACTCCTCACCCTATCTCTAAGGGAGAGTCCGGCCACCCTGCAGAGAGAACTCATTTCGACCACCTGTATCCGTGATCTCGTTCTGTCGGTCACTACCCACAGCTCGTGACCACAGGTGAGGGTAGGAATGTAGATCGACTGGTAAATTGAGAGCTTTGCCTTACGTGTCAGCTCCCTCGTCACCACGACAGACCGGTACAGAGTCCACATCACTGCAGACGCTGCATCGATCCGCCTGTCGATCTCCCACTCCGTCCTTCCCTCACTCGTGAACAAGACCTCGAGATACTTGAACTCCTCCACTTGGGGCAGGACCTCTTCCCCAACTCGGAGTGGGCACTCCACCTATTTCCGGTTGAGCACCACGGTCTCGGATTTGGAGGTGCCGATCCTCATCCCGGCCGCTTCAGCTCTGCTGCGAACCGCTCCAGTGAGAGCTGGAGATCCTGGCCTGATGAAGCCAACAGAACCACATCATCTGCAAAAAGCCGAGAATTGATCCTGTGGCCACCAAACCAGATCCCCCAGATGCCCTGGCTGCGCCTAGAAATTCTGTCCATAAAAATTATGAACAGACTCGGTGACAAAGGGCAGCCCTGGCGGAGTCCGACTCTCACCGGACACGAGTCCGACTTACAACCAGCAATGCGGACCAAGCTCTGACTCTGGGCATACAGGGACCGAAGAGCCCGTATAACGGGGGTCTGTA
>CAAKHD010009757.1:19961-41890 GCA_901007705.1 Fistularia tabacaria | reverse complement strand
TTGCTCCTTGAACAAATGAAAATGTGTGGATACACACACACACACACACACACACACACACACACACACACACACACACTTAACCGAAGTGTATTTACTTTATTTTCTGTTTATGATGTGATGTTAATAATTTTCTGATAAATATATTTGATAGCCAGAATCTAGAGAGGTGGAGGTTTGCTCTGGAAAGGAGAGGAATGAAGGTGAGACAGAATAGATGTGTGTGAATGAGAGGAACCCGGGTGGAACGCTCAAGGAGGTGGAGGAGTTCAAGTACTGAAGGTCAACAGTCCAGAGCAACGGAGAGGGTGGAGAAGAGGTGAAGAAACGGGTTCAAGCAGGTTGGAATGGGAGGAGAAGATAGAAGAAGATCAGCCAGAAGGAAAGGAAAGGTGGAGGAGACAGTGGTGAGAGCAGAGATGATGGATGGTTTGGAGAAAAGACAGGAGGCAGAGCTGGAGGTGGCAGAGATGAAGATGTGGAGGTTCTCTTTGGGAGTGACCAGGATGGAGAGGATCAGGAATGAGTCCATCAGAGATGTTTTGGAGAGAAGGTCAGAGATGGTTGGGTCATGGACAGAGGAGGGAGAGTGAAGATATTGGAATTGGAGGTCTAGATGAAGACCAGAGAGAAGATGTATGGAGGTAGTGAGAGAGGACATGAAGAGAGGAGGATCCAGAGAACAGGGTTGGATGGAGAAGGTGGATTGGCTGTGGAGACCCTGAAGGGAAAAGACCAGAGGAGAAGACGATGCATGACGACGGGCAACATAACAATGCAAGGGTTATTCATGGAACAGCAATGAAATAGAAACGCAGAACGTCACAACTATGACAATGATGAAGATGAAGATAATACGAATAATAAAGTCTTTATGAGATCAGACGAGCAGAAAGGCCTTTCAGTGGTTCAAATTCCAAGAGTGAAATACGGCCTTAGTCATAGCATTGGAAAATATTGTGAATTCAGAAACATGTTTTTCCTCATCGGGTCCAAACCTGGATAACGGGATCAGTCCCATCTTTGTTTTAGTGAGGAAGAGGAGGAGGAGGAGGAGGAGGAGGAGGATCTCCTGGGAAGCTTCGAGAGAACCTCCCCCCCCCGCGGAGCGTGGAAGCCCCCCGGCCAGCGCAGGTGTTTCTCCTCTACCCTCCGTGACAGGGGTTGTCTGGGCCGGGCGCCGGTTCAGACCCCGGGGGTCCCGCCTTCGTTGGCGGTGTTGCGTTGCAGCGTTATAAAGAACCCAACCCCCTGCGGACGTTTGCAGCCAACCTCTATGTCATTCTCCAAGCATGTCGGACCGCCGCAGAGCCCCGAGCACCAGGGCGGACACCGGGAATAATGGTCCGCTTTATTAACGCGGCTCCATGACGTATTTGATTTCCGCAGGGACGGCGGCGGCAGCGGCTACGCTCTTGAGGTCTGACGCGTTCGTGTCGGGGGGAAACGCCAGCCGGTACCGACGAAGCGAGCGCTTGGAGAAAAACAAAATAAAAAAGCTGGGGCTTCGAGCGCAAACAGCAAACTCATCAAACTCATCAAACACAACTGGCGGATCCGTGTTTATCAGCCTGGAGGCCTTGGAGAGCCATCAGAGTCCTCGGCGCGCTGACCGAGTCAACCCCACTTCACGCTAACCGCAAGCATCTCTTAACCTGATAAACACTCGGAGATCACAGAGGACACACACACACACACGCACGCACACACACACACACAAGCGCACAACACACACACGAATGCAGAGTTGAGTGCTGCACACTCCTGATGCTAAGCGTAGCAACGTTTGTGAATGTTTTTCAGAGACACCTTCTTGGTGCTGACATGCAGGACACACACACACACACACACACACACACGCACACGCACACGCACACACACACACACACAGAAAAATTCATTACGAATACAGTACTACACGCTCTTGATGCACAACGAGTCAACTTCTGTGGATGTCTATTATTTTTCAGTGACCCTTTCCTGGTGATGACATGTATGCGCGCGCACACGCAATCACACACACACACACACACACACACACACACACACATACACACACACACACACACACACACACGTGGTCCGTGAGGAAGGGACGGGAGCAGGTGTGGAGCCAGGGGTGTGCTCCAGTTCCAGGGGGGTATTTATAACGGCGGGGCCTGCGTGAGTCGGGGGCAGTCCTCTCTGAACTTCCATGAAACTGCTGAAAATAGGTGTGGGAATGTGTGTGTGTGTGCGTGTGTGTGTGTGTGTGTGTGTGTGTGTGAAGGCCGCGCAGAGAAGCTATCACTATATAATAACGAGCATTCCTGGAGTGTGCGAACGTGTTCGTGTGAATGCACTTCGCTCCTCTCCACAGCCGAGTCCACCCATTCATTAGGGACCATGCTATCATAATTTGGCTCCGACACTCACACTGACACACACACACACACACACACACACACGGGGGTGATTTAACGCCGCATGCGATCTGATCTAATGTTTTTGTTTCAGAAGGTGAATTTGCAGCTCTTTGCAGCCGGTTGCCGTGCACGGCCTCACCTGGCGGCGTTAGATTTCCTGATTTCCTGCGTTACGTGAGAACTCACATTCTGCCTTGGGGCCGCGGCGCTGAACCGACGGGGCCCAAGTTTGTTTATTTCACACTTCATGAAAGCCCCTCTGAGGAGTTCGTGGGCTCGTACTTTTGGGTCCCACCTTAACGGAATGGTGATTTAATCCACTTCCTGTTGACCCCTGACCCCCGCGGGAGTGGATGAATAGCGTTAGGCATGATCGAACTCACAGTTAAACATGACAGACGGTGAGAAGCAGCTGGACTGCATCTCCGGCTCTCCGCTCACCTCGCTGAGCTGGAGGATCGCGGGAAGTCCCTCGGGTTCCGCTTTAACGGGGATCTCTGCCGCGCCGGGTCCGCTTTTCTGAATCCCGCCGCCGCCGCCGCCGCCGCCGCTCAGGCTCTGGATGCATCCCATAGTCGGCGCAGGGGTCGTCGGCCCCGGACGCTCCTCCTGGACCAGTGCTTCACGCCACGAGGAACTACTTCTTCTCTCAGCGGGTCGTGTTTGCGCTTCTTCTCCGGGATCCCTCCGACATGGTCCTTCTTCCCCGGCAACTCCTCGCACCGCTGCCGTCCCTCCCTCCCTCCCTCGCCGGCTCCCAGCGCCTTGAAGTGCAGCCAAGATGATTCTCCAAAGTTCGCTTCTACTCTTACAACCCTGAGAAGTGTCACAAGCGCAGCTTTCTCCCGTTACACTCCTCTTTCCCCGGCTGTCCTCGCTCTCCGGAGTGCGAGCGAACACTCCTCCGCCCCTCTCCTTCCACTTGCCAACACCTCCTCCTCCTCACCCCGGGACCTTCAAAGTTCTCCAGAGCCACCTCCTCGGGCTGGGCGCTCGCAGACCCTCCGGGCTCCTCTGGTCTCCGCGGGGGGAGGAAAAGGGGGCAGCTGTTTTTGACTTGTCAGGCCCTTCCCCTTTCCTTCTGGCTCCGCCGGAGCCCCCTCGTCTCCCTCGTGGAGGGGGTTTAGATAGAGCTCCTTTCAGACACGCGGCCCCTCTGGACTCCACCAGTGATAGAAGCGTCTCCTCTGACTGTTGAGTCACACTCGGAGACGAGCCCGGGCTTTTTGGAAACAGGCTCCGCTCTTATTCTGTCGATCGAGGTTTCTGGCTCGATCCGGACGGCCCTTTGGCCGACGCGCTCCGTCTCCGCTGGCCGGACCGTCCGCTCCACATCCCCTCGGCCGGGACCGGGAGATGAAAACAATGAGCGGCTCTGTGCCGGAGTCTCCGATCTGCGTTCCCCTCCGCGAATTCCTCTACAACTGCGACGCGCCACCGTACTTCCTCCGCCGCGGCCGGGGAAACGCTCTCCACAATGAGCTCTTTCTCGCGCCGCGGCTTCCCGGCGGTTCCGCGGGACCCCGGGCTCTTCGGCCGCGACGGATCGCGAGCTGAGCGCGACTGCAAACCGAGAACATGTGTTTCATCGTGTAAAGTCGGGAGGAAATCACTCGAGAGATTAATGGGCCGCGGAGGGGATGAGATCAGCCGACACGTGGTTAACGCTCGATCTGGGAATCCGTCTGACGATCGTTGTTATTCCCCCCCTCGGGTGATGATGTTGGGTGTTGTTCAGGTCGGGGCTTCGTGTCAAAAGGCCGGACCCTCCTGTGAGGAGCAGCTGCCGGCCCCCCCCGGGTCTCACTCGCAGACACGCTAAGATAACAAAACCCGCAGACGAACTTTGCTAAATCAGAAACCGGGTCGAATTTCATCAGATGTTCGGCGCGGCCGAGGTTCAGCGCTCATTAATTCGGCGCTGACCGCACGCAGGAAGTTTCTCCCTGCTCAACTCACTTTTTTTTTTCTCAAAGGCCTTTTCTCCGCCCCGCAGCCACAAACAGCACATTCACCCGGGTTCCCTGGTTTCTGCTCACGTCTGCAGACATGAGCAGAAATGTAGTCATTAAACACTTGTGACGCTCGTGAATGTGGACTTTCCAGCACCATAATGAGAGAGCGCTGTGTGTGTGTGCGTGTGCGTGTGTGTGAGACGTGGAGCTCAGCAGGATCCTGAGCAGCTGCCACCAGGAGTCCGGTCCCCGGCAGGGGGGCCCTCGGACTGAAGCAAGGCTGAGGAAACGTTGGGGCCCCCGGGGGACGAGCCCGGGGCCGCTGCCGTTTGACTTGAACAGCGATCCATGGGATGAGGTGGGGCAGAACACACGAATCCTTGCCGAAGCGAGGTGTTCGCATCGACACCTGAACGGGCCGGAGCCTCCTTCGGTCCTCTGGCCGAGGAGCTCCCCCTCCTGTGCAGGCATAGAAAACGTGCATTTTCCGTCTGTCATGAGTGGGATTTCTCGGGTGAGCGGTTGTTTCAGGAGGACGGCCGCCGCCTCGACTGAAAAGCCTCGTTGGAGTGAAGCCGATGCGAGAAGGAAGCACTTCCTGGGCCGCGTCCTCTTTGTCACATTTCCTCTAAAATATACAAAAACGCCTGCGCACGACAATGCGAACCAGAGGATCTACTTCTCAAAAGCACCAAGTAGTAGCACGACGCCACTGCATACATTTATCTGAATGATAAAACCGACCTCCGCCGGTTTAAACCGGGACGCCAGAACCGAGCTTCCCTCACGTCAGCTTTTAACGGGTGCGATCATTTCACCAGGTGTGGAGACGGACAGCTGTGCAATGGCGAGCCGGGGACAACAACGGCACCGGATCAACTGCCAGAGGATCACGCGGCGGCTGAGAGCGGCAGGGGGCCGCGACCGCCGCACGACTGGATTCATGACTTTCCCTTCTTTTCTGAAAAACACAACGGGCCAACACATTTATTTACAAATGAGTAACAGACGGATCAGTGAATAGACGGGGTGTATTTGAGCAGTGAATGATGCAAATGGAGGAGCGGTCCAAAGTTAAAACAAACTTAGTCAGCTTATCTTCCCCCGTGAGATGGACCTCACCACACCTGTGACCCACAAATATACAAATTCCATTTTTCCCCACTTTTCCATTTATTTATTACAATTAATTCAATGTTAACCATCAATTTTCTTCTTTTTTTTTTTTTCTTCTTCCCCACGAGTCAGCTACTCCTTTTCTTCCCCCCATTTAAAACAAGTCCAGTATGTGACTATTCTTTAGAACCTGAAAAGTCCTCAGGGTGGAGCTGGGCAGGGCGGGTGGTTGGAAAGTAAAGGATAGGTTTGAAGGAGGGAAGGAGGGAGGGGGTGATTGTCCTCCCAGGAGCCTCTTCCATGTAAGATTTTTCTTTATAAGCTATGTGAGATTTTTTTTGCGTTCATCTGCTCCTCCTCTTCTTCTTGCCAACTTTCTCTTTTATTCGCCGTCCCCAACTTCATCTGCATCGTCTCCGTCCATTAGTAAAGCGGCGTACTTACTGGCTGAGCTGAATTTCTGGAAGAGAGGGAAAGGAGAACCATCAGGAACGGCGGGAGCGCGGCAGGACTTATCTAACGAGTCTTTGTGGACTGTTGTTCCACTGAAAACCAGAAGAGAGAAACGGAAAAGGAGAGAGGGGGTTCTGCTAGTTTGATGCCCAGTGAAGGACTTACAGGGGTGGGGGACTCTTCGTATTTCTTTGGCTCTGGTGGTGGTCTGGAGTCTCGGTCTCTTCTGTTATCCTTTCTACAATCAGAACGAACCCTGGGGTTAAAACTTCTTGGCGGGGCTCACCGGAGGAAAGATCACCCCTACTGTGAATACTGGAGACACGCACACATCTACAGGCTAAACACTACTGGAGCACTAAGCAACGGCCAGTTTTGGAGGTTAGATCTCAAAACTGCGGCGACTCTGGCTGCGCCCCGCGGCCGCCGTCTTACAGCGCCGGGGGAATCGGGAGCGTTACATGTGCACACCTGAATTCCCGCTATCCTAGTTTCGACGGCGGGAGATTAGAAGTCTTGCGTGGTGCAGCTAAACGTAGGCCACTCTTTACAGATGCCTTTATAAAGCCCTCCTTGTCTGCTTGACAGCTTTGGAGTTGCTGAGCTTTGGGTGGCTGACCTGTCTGCCTCCTTTCTTCGGTCTTTGTTGGGCCCCTCTCCTCGGCCCCGCCCTGCCGCAGGCCCTGCAGACCCACCTCGTGCCCGCGGGGGCCCCCGGTCCCGTTGCACACCGTCAGCCTTGTTCTCATCTTAAAGGAGAAGCCAGACAGTTGAGAGACTTCACACAGACACTCACAACACACTGCAGCATCAGAAGCCACTGGGTTGGATTCCAACGTGTCAGTCTCTGATGTCGGGCCGAATGGGAGCCGCGCGGCCGCTCGAGCGCAGGCGCAGCGAGGGGGAACCCGAGAACCTCGGGTTCCGCGTCGGCTTTCGGCTCGGAGCAAAGGGGCGTCGGACATCAGACGATGCAAAACGAGTCGAATCACATTCAATCAGATCGCTTAGGTTTGAACATGATGCTTTTTGTTTTTGCAAAGGCTGTGGATGTCTGCCTCCACGGGCACTCGCTGTTTGATGCCGTACTGATTGCGTAACACCAGCGTTCTCCCCGTGGTGACAAATGATGTCCTGCTCCTTTGCCGTCTTCATTTTTAATGACGCTCTGATGTCTGATATAAGCTTAAAAAAAAAAAAAGGGGGAAATGCGGTGGCTGACTATGCAGGCAGTGATATGACTGGGCAAACCTTGAAAAATGCAAACTCATTCTCCACAATGAACGGGTTTCAACGAAACCCACATCGTCGTCTTCACAATTCCCCCCTTTTGCAAGCCGACGCGTTAAACTGCTCGTGACGCGCGACGCCATCGTCGCTCGCCACGTCCGTGTAAAGAAAAACCAGCTCCTCCAAATGGGAATCCAGTTCCGTAACCCCCAGGACACCACCAGGACCACACCAGTGTCAACAGCACACTCACACGCAGCAGCGTTGCACGACGGAGGGTTCAGAGCACAATCCATAGAAACAGAGCAGCAATCGGGCGAAGACGTCAAGAACGTCCAGGAGGGAACGCAGAGTTCCTCTGCAGTGAAGGAACGCGTGGACAAGACTTGACATGCCTTATCGTGAACGTGGACTCACTTTCACTTTCACTCCCATTCACACAATCTGCAGCACTGAGCACGTGCAGCTGCTGAACCACCCGTGACACCGCAAACAACTGTGCTTTGCACCGTATGGACCCAATAAAACACACACACACACACACACACACACACACGCACGCACAAGGTTATAGTACAGAATGAGGAATTCCAGAATGAACGGGTGTTTGATATTTTCAACAAATCCCGACTAAACGATAGAGTGATGTTGCTAAAATAAATACATAATTAAACTTCAGCCTCATTCATTTCAGCACCTGATTTGTTGAATCAATGAAATTCTTCCATGTCACTTTGAATTCCTTCACGAGTTCAGTGTTTAGGGAATACACGACAGCGTATAAAACATGATTTTTTTTCCCCTGCCAATCGAAGTGACCATCAAAATCAAAACTTGTTAAGGCTGAAGTGAAATGAGCCGGCTGCTCTGTGTCTGAGTCCGGTGTGTTTCGCTAACGTTCTGCTGATGGTGTCAGTGTGTAATCCCACTAAGGCAGAACGGATTGTGTTGGTTGCAGAAGCTAGGGTTCCACGGAGGAAGAGGATTGGCTGTGGTGACCCCTGAGGGGAGCAGCCCAAAGGAGAAGAAGAGGAAGACTTAATGAGAGTGGTTTTAGTACGCACTGATAAAACAACGCTGCATTTGCGGCTTGATGTTAATACAGCAGCATTAGTAGTTGATCTTCTCTTTGGGTTTTGAGCAAAAGGTCTACAGCACCTAGATGACTGGCAGGGTCTCTACTTTCTTTGTTTTTGTTTGTGATGCTGTTTGATTAAGGGGCCGCATTAATTCACAAAACTAGAGCTGCGTTGAAATATGTCCCTGGTCGTGTTTGGATATCAGCACTGCTTGTGTCGCACAGCTATCAGCAGGACTCACCCTTCCCAGATCCCCCTTCATCTGCAGAACTTGACCTGGAGAACAAGAGGAGCGAGTCAGGGAGCTGCACAGAAATCCAAAAGAACTAAAAAGTACCCGTTTGCGTGGAGCAGACAGAGTTTCTGAGCGGCGTGTCCGAAAGCACTTGCGACGCGTGTCTCACCCTTGATTCGGGGGAGTCGACCCACTTTGGGGGGCTGAAGGTTTCCCATCGCCTTCACTGGGGGCTGTGCTGGCGGCACTCCTCTTGGCCCAGGCGTTCTCCTTGGGAGGAGGCGCAGGCATCACCTTCAGCGGCTCCTTGGAGGAGCTAGTAGAGGTAGGCCGTGGGGAGGGCCCGGGGGAAGAGGGTTCGTCTTCTCTCCCGCTGAAAACCTCGTTCTCCCCAGAGCGCTCGCTGTCTCGACACCTTGACACTGGCAGGACAGAGAAATATTCATATTAAAAACAGACAAAAAACCAAAACAAAACAACGTTCCCGTTCAATGAGGTTTTGGGCTCCACGGCTGAGTTAAAGCGGGTCAGGGTCACAGATCCCCGATGGAAAACATCCACGACACCCAGCGGATGCAGTCCGCTACAACCGCCATCTTGACGAACGATTCCTGAAATCAAGGCGTGCCACACGGTCTTTACCTCTTCCAGAACTGCTTCCTTGCTGTGAAGACTCACTTCCTGTGCGAGATCTCTCAGCGGGAGGCTCCTCGTTGCGCCAGCTCGGGTCTCTGGACACAGAACACCAGGCTCAACTTTACGGAGCACGAATCACCGCGGCTTTTCATCCAAATATTCAGCGTTACGAATACAAGGAATCCACGACAGCCGAACGGAGCTGCGGACCTGTCTCGCATCTTCCGATCGGGTCCCCGGCCCTTGTCTTCCTCCAGCTGCCTCTGCAGCCGCTCCTCCTGTTTCTTGAGTCTCTCTTCCACCTCCCGCTCTTTGGACGCGGTGTCAACCGGCTTGGCACCGCCAAAGATGGAAGACGCCCTGCTGCCGGAGACGGGCGGAGCGGCCGGGGAGGTTCCGCCCCCGCCGCCGCCCCCGCCGCTCCCCTCCTCATCCTTGGGCACACTTCGGGGCTTCAAATTCAACTTGGGTCTTTGCTGGGGGGCTGGGGGGTGCAAGAAAGTTGATCAAAATGCGCATTAATTCCACTGAGCTACTCTGAAAGAGGATTCTCTGCGGTGTAAAACATGTAACCACTCTTCGGTATTCTGTTCCTCTCCGCCTACGGTTCAGTTAATCCATAGGATGGAGCGTGAAAGTGCAGCATATTGAATTTTTGAATATGACGGATGATTTCATCACGGCTGACTGTGACACGACCGGCACAGAAAAATCATCCCTGCATGGATTCTCCTCACCCCTGTTCACAAGCCCCCACCGAGACCTCAATAAGAACCATCTTTAAAGTTCTGGACGAAAAGGAATTCTCTGCAAAATAGTAGCATTTAAAAAATTAATTAGAATTCACCTTTCAGTGGTTAGTAGCCGACTTAAAGACAAGGAAGTTCAACATGATTTGCCATGAATATTAAACTATATGAGAATCTGCTCACAGGCAGAGGAGGACGGACAGCTAGAGATGTCCGTCTTCCTCACGGTCCTAAAGAGAGTACTGTCACCGAACCAACAATATGAATTAGTTTCCTCTGAAATACGGCTTGAACGCGGCTATAATCGCTACTTTCATGAAGATGAAGCCGATGCCTTTCTGGAGCCGGACACTGGAATGACCGCTGTCTTCTTGCATTCGGCCCTCTACAGCCGGATGCTCATTGACGAGCGAAAGCTCAGGATCGCAGAACGTCTCTTTTATCCCATCTTGGCCTACTGTTTTCTTCAAAGGCTAAGTGTCTCCCTCACCTCTATCGTCCCCTCTCTCAAATCGGTCCTCACGGTCGCCATAACGATCCCGGTCTCCATAACGATCCCTGTCCCCATAGCGATCGCCGCTTCCCCGGCTGTCATCGTAGTCGCGGCGGAAACCGCTGCCAAAGGCCCGGCGACCTCCGCCACCACGAGAGTCAAAACCTGGAGAGAGAGAGAAAAAGGGAGTAAGGAAGGTTGTCCAAGATTGTAAATGTTCAATGTATTTTAGGAACGTGGATCCATCCTATTGGATCTTCTTCAGACACACGGCAGAGGAAATCACCTCCTCTATCGAAGTCTCTGCGATCTCTGTCGTCATAGCGATCCCGGTAGCGGTCTCTCCCGCCATCGTAACGGTCATTGTCCCGCCGGGGCCCATCTCTATAGCGATCTGACTCGTAGCGGTCTCGAGACCCTGCGAGAATTGTGAGAATGAGAGAAATGAGCAAGATTTTTCAGCACCTTCAACCCCCTAATGTGATACACAAGAGTCTCTTAAATACCATTATTTTCACCTGCTTAACAATAGGTTCCTTTAAAAATGGGAGGAAATTCAGCTGAGGGACCCGGTGGAGCCTCTTTTCTCCAGCAGCCATAAACTGGGACAATCATTACAGCAAAACTGTGGCCTCAAAATATTTGGAGACGCAACATTTCCAGTGGGATAACGTGTGCGGCCACGCGTGCGCTCAGCGAGTTTTGTAGCTCCGGGTGTGATCAATCTCGCCGTGGGCCGACCGCGGCAGACGGTACGATGTGAGGGGGAGGTCAAAATACCCAATGACCGGGATGCACAACTAACATGTGTCCCAAACATCTGCTGGTGGTCTCCTGATGATAGGTGATTATCCCAATTTGGTCATCAGGTCGGTCGAGCTGAGTGCAGAGGGCCCTGCGCAAACACGGGGGATAATGGGATACCACCCTGTATTTTCAGTCACCGACTTACTCTCTCCGAACGCATCGTCTCTTCTGGGCGGTCCATCGTCGCTGTCTGCACTGGGCCGGGCTCTCCAGTCGCTGTCTGTCTTGTCGGGACCCGAATCCATCATTCGTCCACCCCTGTCACGGCCCATCATTCCATCCCTCTCTGACACGCGAGAACAAAACAAAAACAAAACACATTTACCAATTTACTATGCGGTGAATAACGTCCGAGGAGAAGATTGAATGCGCGTGTCATACTCGGAGACATCGAGTCAGGGCAAAATATAAACTGCCTTGCACCTTTATCATTAGAGTGGCCTGCAATGTCCACGTGGATCCTTCGGTTTCCCAGGTTCTGTTGGCAAGGATAACGTCATCACATTTTCGTAACTTGTAGATTTTTTGCTCCCCGTTCATTTTCAACTCAGACGCGTATTCAGAAATCTGAAACAAAGCCGTTGTCTCCTCTCACCCCCTCGCTGAAACTCAAAGCCCTCAGAAGAGACTCCACATCCTCAAACTCAGCATAGCCGAAGCCTTTCAACTTGCTCGGGTTAGCGGGTTCTCGAGGCAGGCGCACTGCACTGATCTGGAAAGAGATTTAGGGATATTGATCAGAAAGCACCGATACTGGCTTTAATAATGCAAGCCCACGTTATCATTTCCTGTAGTGTGTGTTTGTGTTCTGCAATGTTGCCCTCAATGGCTGCAGCATGGCAGACAGTGCAGCACTAATACTCCATCAAACGAAACAAAGAAACTTTATTGTTCTGTTTGTTTGGAGTTTTCCCCAGCTGTGTCACATGTTGAAGCCCAGGCTTATTCATTTGGAGAAATTTAATTTTCCGTGGACCTGGGTTTGCCATACAGTCTGGTTGAGATGCCTGAGATTTTTCCCGGTCGAGAAACCGCCTCATAACATAATGCAATTTCACAGAGTCCTGGACTACACGACTATTACAGCAGGGATGATTTATAAAAGTCAATACAACTCAAGTTTCAATTTAGAGAATAAAATCTAAATTGCATCTTAATGGACCTATCTGAATAAAATCACCTATCTGGCGGCATGGGATTTCCAGTACCAATGGGTTTTATGGACACAAGCCTACCAGACACAAATCTTTACTTTGCAATGTGGAAGTTGCCTTTGTGTTTAATTTGAAACAGCAGCCTAGGTTTTCTGTTTTAGATTTCTTGAATGACATCTGCTCCTAGAAAAATGAAGACTCCTACACACGTAAGGGTCTGTGCAGCGGCGCTGCAGCAGGTATATGTTCTTGACACACTTACTGTCAAGCCGCTGAAGAATTCTTTGACAGATTCTTCGGTGACCTCATAGGGCAGGTTGCCCAAAAACGCCGTGTACGGCGGACTGCGGGGCAGCCGGGACAGATTGACACCAGATTCGCGGGCTGAGCGCGGTGCTGTGGGCAGGATGGAGCGGTCGATGGGTGGTGCCCGGTACATATCCTCCTCCGTGTGCCATGAGGTTGAAACTGGAGGGATGAGCGGAGGAGAAAAATCAGTCAATCAGTCAATGTCAGAAGTGTCAAAAGGAACAACTGCCTTGAAGAGGACAAAAGTGGTTGAATTTCATCTGAATTTTTTTTTTTTTTTTTTTTTAATAAGAGAGAAAATACATTAAAAATGTGGACCTTGCATGTTGATTCATGGACAGATTGAACAAATAAGGAAATTCAACTTATTGCAACTACTGAGGACTACGATGATTCCAAAGATTCAATTATTGTTATTTCATTTCCAATGAAGTCAAGCACCCTGTTAGCGCAAACTCAACATGACAGATTGGATTTTACAATCATTGCGTGGAAAAACGCAAGGCGAGGACCTCATTAGCATTTCAGCGCGTGCTCACCGTCTCCATCCAGATCGTCAGTCTCGTCAGCCCAGCTTGTGGTTTTAGTTGGGTAGCTGGGGGCAACGCCACTACCGCTACTATCCTCTGCCAGGAAGTCAGTCAGAGTGAGGGTCTTCCCCTTCTTGTTCTTCTTCTTAGCTAAACGTGAAAAGGGGACAACGCGCAATCAGATGCTGGAAACGAGCAAACGAAACGAAGCCCGTGTAAATGTCCATCGAAAACTCCCGTAGCAATGCTCCTCGCAATACCCTTGAATACTGCAATCCATACAGCTAAACATTTGTGAAACTTTCAAAAATAACAAATTGAACGGTGCTGCGTAATTGCTTTTTGAAAGCAGCCGCACATCTGCAGTCTGGCCTTCCCACAAAGGCCCGTGTGCATGTGTCCAATCATATGGGGGGCAGCAAATCTGCAGAGACAACCATTATTTGTGGTGTTTATGCTGTGAGATACAGCCTGGCCAGGCTGGATTTGTTGATAATAAAAACAGTGGCTTCTTTTCAAAATGATGGGGGAAGAAAAAAACGACCCCTAACCTACGGGAACAAATTGTACAAATGAGTAGTATTTGTAACACGATCGAGCCACCCAGCTGCATGTTTCAAGGCCCATAAATCAGAAAGGTGTGCATCTCTTACAGAACACCCCTGATATGACAGTGACAGTTTGTTTTGGTCTGAGGTTGTAAAGAAACTGGCGCACAAAGCAGGTCGTCAGCCTTATTGTGAAAACCCCAGCTGTCAGGACATTCTTTCCAACGCGACAAACACTGCTCCAAAACAAGGATCGACACAACTCGTATCCTGTACATGATGTCAAGGGGGGGAGAGGAAGGGCATTGTTTACATCGACCAGCCGTGCCAGGCCTGACCGACATCAACACCTCCTCGTCCATGTGGAGGGGAGTTGAGCAGTTATGTCAGCCTTCCGCACTGCTGTGACATTAGCCGGCTAAGAGCTGCGAAACGGCTACGTCCACTTGAGCCTGCCCCAACTTTCATTCCCACTCCAACGTCCCTCCAGAGAAATCATTCACAGCATTCGGGTGACTTTTATTTGAAACATGATGTGGGTTTTGTTTTGTTTTTTTCCCCCCTGAATGAGGCACTGCTGACGGGGAACGTCTATCTTCCACCCCCACCCCCCCACCGCCTAGCAAGCTAGCTTTTCGGGGCCTAGTGCACGCCGCAGCGCAGGGATCCAAGTGCGCCATCATCCTGGCGGGACTCCGCCGGAAGGAGAGAACGCCTCAAAGTTGCGAAGCTGTCAATTATACGTTTAATACGCGAGCGAGGAGGGGGAGGATTTCGACAAAATGACGGATCCGAGGAGCCCGGCGGCACACGTGGAGAGAGACTCCCCGGGCAGCCCCGCACCGCTCGGCCCAACCCCTCCTCCGCGGAGCGCGCTTGCGCCCGGTGCTTAGCTACTCTTTAGCGCCTTAAGCTAGCTCCGGCGCGGGGCATACAATAAGCGACGCCAGCGCGGCGTTGAATTAAAAACACTCGGTGCCACGTCACGCGCCGTTAGGTCGCGGCGAGCGGCGATTTCACTGAAAATGCCGACGGCGTGAAGCCAAACGGGGGGCCGCTGAGTCGCGAAAAGCGCGGTTTCGAGGAGGGAGGGAGAAAAAAAAAGGAGATGGTTGGGAGTCGTTGCTCCGTTCATTCGCCTTCCACTCGGCTTTAACGTCTCCCCCCGGGCCGTAACGGGCCGGCTAACGAGCCCCCGCTTGTGAGACAACGACGCGCATGGACAACAGTGTTTTTATACACCCTCCGAAAGCCAAAATGTGTAACATTAAAGAGGTTTAATCCGCTGAAATTCCTCACAACCGACTCCGTCCGTTCACCCACATAAACCTCACCTGACGCCGCCATGTTGGAGAGCGAGTTCGTAGTAGTTCCCGGATGAAGGCGTCAGAGGTTTATCATCGGGAGCGCGCATTCGCGTTCCCGAGCCGCCGCCGCCGCCTCCTCCTCCTCCTCCCCTGGCTGCAGCCTCTTGCACCTTCACCTCCACTTCAACCACCCGCAAAAGCTGCAAAATGTTAATAATACTCACTAAACATGGTTCGTGTGATGAGTCGCACCGCTTCGATTGGCTCTAACCCCACGACTGAATCATCGCGACGGTGTTTTAGTTGGTGGACTTGCAAAGGGGACGAGACCAGATCATCATCATGTCAACTTTATATTTTGGCCTGAGACTGAAAAAGTGCATTCATTCATTCATTCATTCATTCATTCATTCATTCATTCATTCATTCATTCTCATATCCTCGTCGGTGTCGTGGTTTTGGAGCCCATCCCAGCTGTTATTGGGCTCATAAGATAAGATAATACTTGATTGATTCCCAAAGGGGGAATCCTTCAGTCGTAGCACCGCCACAATAAAATATCAATAAATATGAGTATAAATATAAATACGAAAGACATTTAAAAATAGTCAAAAGACATCTATTGAAAAAAAAGAATAGGCAGCAAGGGTGAATAACAATGGGGACAAAATAGACAACAGATTGAATAGAAAAATAAATAAAGAACAGCAAGGGTGAGAATAGACAACCAAAAACGAAAACAACAAGGGCAAGAATAGAAACTTATGGAGACGTTCAACCATTCAACCTCTCATTCTCACGTCCGGGCGATGTAGGCCTCCTCCTCTCAGCCAGAAGATTCCCACAGGGTTCCTTTCAGTGCGGAGTCTCCATCTTCTCCATCGTCTCCACCGTGCAGGAGCTTCAGTGGAAGCCTCCAAACCCATCGTGTCCCTCACCTCAGGACAGGCGGAGAGCTTTGTAAATCTATTATTATTATCATTGTTATTAAATAGAAAGGAGGAGAGGAAAGGAAGCAGAGCTGGAGATGTGGATGTTCTTCTTTTGGGAGTGAGGAGGACGGAGAGGATCAGGAAGGAGTCCATCAGAAGGACAACACGTGGTAGATGGTCGGACTGAGATGGTTTTTGGGCGTGGACAGACGAGCGGTAGTGGAGATCTGGGTAGAAGGAAGCTGAGATAGGAGCTGCCAGCCAGGAGGTCTTGAAGGAGGCCAGAGGAGGTTCATGGATGGATTACAGAGGAAGTTAGAGGAGAGGATTAGATGGAGGGAGATGATCGGGCGTGGAGAACCCTGACGGGAGCATCCCGGGGGGGGGATCATCATCGTAAAATATGAACGCTGAAGGTCTTGGTTCGTCACCTCCATCAAACCGCCGCAGCTTTTATTGCACAAACACACAAAAGAAAGAATCACGACTGGACTGTCTTTTGCTTTCTGCTGTTTTAATGCCAGGTCACGCAGCGGTTACGGCCTTTATTCAGCCGGAAAATGCGTTGCAATTTTGTGGTGACATTTCTGCCTCTGTGCGGCTTCCATCTTCATCCCGGAATCAGGAGGAGGCGGCCAGCTCCTCCAGCGCATCCTGGAGCCTGCGAGGAGCACGAAGGAGATCTTTAAAAAGTCCAAAACGCCGCTTTGCTTCGAGGGGGATTTGCGATTCCCGTCCGGGACGAAGCACTCACTTGAGATCCCCGCCGTCCAGCAGGCTCTTGTAGGTGCTGATCTCGGTCTCCAGCTTCACCTTGAGGTTGAGGAGCGCCTCGTAGTCCTGGGTCTGCTGCTGGATGTTGGCGCGCAGGTGTGTGAGCTCCTCCTCCAGCCGCATGATGAGGGCGTTGTACTTCTCCATCTCCATGTTGTTACGGAGCTCCGTGTTGCGCAGGGTGTCTTCCAGGGAGGCTCTCTGAGGAGGGTTAAGAGACGGGAGGGAAAAGTCACGACATCTCCGGGATCTTCTGGATGAAGCGGATGAAGAAAATAAAGGGATGCTCACCAGGCTCTGTTGCGATGCTAGCTCAATTTCTAGTGTCTGTATCTGTCTGGATAAGTCACCCATCTCCATCTGCGCTCCCTGGAGAGCCTCTGTGTTCTGGGATACCTGCGCCTGCACGTCTGCGGTCTGAGCACAGCGGAGGAGAGTCGCATCAGACGGTCCGTGGGTTTCCTTTCCCGCCGCCGCCGAGCGTCCCGCCTCCGCCCCTCACCTGGTTTTCGTGCCACCGTTTGAGATCCTCCGCGTTCTTCAACGCGATCTTCTCGTAGTTGCCCCTCATGTCCTCCATGATCTGGGACAGGTCGTGACCTTTGGGGGCGTCCACGTCCACCTGCACCCCCGACTGGGAGATCTGGTTCCTCAGCTCCATCACCTCCTGGAGGCAGATGGAAGCTCGGTGTTACGGAACAGCTGGAAATGGATCAGAACCACGCGCGAGGCCAGATGTTCCCGATACGCACGTTCTCGTGGTTCCTCTTCAGGAAGATGAGCTCCTCCTTCAGGGCCTCGATCTCGCTCTCCACGTTCATCCTGCTCATGTTGGTGTCGTCGATGACTTTCTTCAGCCCGGCGATGTCGGCCTCCACGGACTGGCGGATGGCCATCTCGTTGTCGAACCTGCGTGTGGAGAACGCGCAGAGCTGTGGCTGACGTGCGACATCTCGCTAACTATTCAGCTCCTGCGGACGGATCTCAGGCAATTTGAAATTTGAATTTAAAGCCACGTACTTTACTTTGAAGTCGTCGGCGGCCAGACGGGCGTTGTCAATCTGGAGCACAAAGCGAGCGTTGTCCACGATCTTGTCGAAGATCTGCGGGCGAGAGGTTGGACGTGGGTTTGACCGGCCACTCAAAGCTTCGGTTCGACGCACAAAGAACCACCTTATTCCAAACCCGTCGTACAGACGCTGCAAACCAGCGACCATCATTTTGCGCATGAGATAATAACGTTAAACAGATGTCCAGACATGTGACCCGCACGATTCCAGCCGTTATGTAAGAGCAGCCAATCCAGAGCCGGCTGCCATGAAGGGGCCACCACAAGGCTGGAGGTCTCTTTGTGTGTCTGCAAGGAATGTGGATTTCTTTGTTGGCGACTGCGCTTTTTTTTTTTTTTTTGCGAGATCTTTGGGGAAGCGGAGAGAAAACACTGGAGACTTTATGCGCAGAGCAGAACATCAGCGCGTCCCTCTGAAACCCCCAAAAAGCTGGGCTTTGGAGAAGAATGTGACATTTTGGCCGATTGTTCTGCAAGCGGCCGTCTCACACGCATCCGCGTGTGCACACACATGCCTGGCCGCCAGGGAATAACAGATCCGTTGTGAGTGTGTGTGTGTGTGTGTGTGTGTGTGTGTGTGTGTGTGTGTGTGTGTGTGTGTGGGTGTGTGGGTGTGTGGGTGTGTGTATGTGTGTGTGGCATGCACGCATGTTTGTGAGTCATAACCGCACATCTGTTTCCCATTCAGCCCCTCCTGCACCGGAGAATATTTGCAGAGTCGCTTCGGAAAACGCCTCCATGGCTCAGAAGCCGTCGGCCTCCCCGTGATGATGCCCTCGTGTCGGTGATTCATCAGGAGCAGTTCTGACCAGTTCCCTGTGTGAATGGAAGCTTCACGGAGGGGGCGGCGTGGCGAGGGAGGGAGGGTTACAGCTTGGCAACCACACCCTTCATTCTCTTGCAAGAAATCTGATTACTCTCAGGAGAACGGCCGGCCCACGTCGCTTCAAAAGCGGAAAAGTAGCAGTAGCAACTTTTACGGATGTTTAAGCAGAAACGTCGTCTCGAATGAGTGTGAGAAAGAACTTTAGCGCCACTTTATTTATCTGCTTTACCTGTTTGCGCAGGTCGTCTATGATGGAATGGTACTTGCTGTAGTCCCTCATGCTGGGTCCCCCCTTCTGCAGGGCCTCCCTGATCTTCATCTCCAGACCCTGGTTGGTCTTCTCCAGGTTCCTCACCGTCTCGATGTAGCTGGCCAGGCGGTCGTTCAGGTTCTGCATCTCCCCCTTCTCGTTGCCCACGATCCCGGGGCCTCCGCCGCCGCCGATTTTGGCCCCGGCGCCGCCGAAACCCGCGCCCACGCCGGCGCCGAGGCCAAGGCCGCTGCCGCTGCCGCTGCCGAGGCCGCTGCTCACCTTGAAGGCGCTGGAGGAGGAGACGAAGGGGGCGCCGGAGCGCAGGGAAGATGCGGAGGCGGAGGAGATCCGGGCGCCCTTCCCACCTGCGCCGCCGTGAATGCTGAAAGCATAGCTGGGCGCGGAGCGGGTCATGGTGATGTGACCCGACGGGACCTGCTGATAGGCGGCTCTTCTCATTTTTCGCGGAGAATTCACGGGGTGACGGAGAGAGAGTGAGAGAGAGGTGTGGGCTCGCTGCTGACCGGCTGAGAAAGTGACGCCGGCAGCAGGAAGTGGAAAACTTATACTCCTCCTGCTTCTCTGCCTCAATCACAGCTGGCCTCTCAGACCCGGCCCACTGCATCCCTCCCTCCCCGCTCCCCCTCTCATTCCTCTGTTTACCCGCATGTTCCTTCTTTTCTCTCTAAAAACCTCCATACTTAGTTTCCATCTCAGAACTTTTCTCCAGCACATCTTTTCACACACACACACACACACACACACACACACACACACACACACACACACACACACACACACACACACACACGATGATCATCCAGCGGCAGCTGCCTCCAGGGAAAGTTGAAGAAGAAGTGATTTAAATGTGGCAAAGAAAAGTCCCCACCCCCCCCTCGTCTCCCCCGTGAGAATGGAATTCCTCTCGGTTTCCCTGACAAGGATTTTTATCGGCCTCCAAACGAGATAAAGAAGGTTGGCGTGACAATTCTGAAACGCCACAAGGATACTGGAGGAATACCGTTCAAGTCTAGTGTTGTGGCTTTTGTTGTTGAAAATAGGGGCGGAACCCTGCGGGAGCCCCGCCGAACTGCAACCGGATTCTGAACGCGGACAAAAGCGCCGCCGCGCCGACAAAGGAAAAGCGGCCGAAAAGGGAAATCTGAGGACGGGAACGTCGTAAAAAACAAAACCCAGGAGAGAGGAGGCGTGCAAAGACTGCTGCTTGGAAACGTTCAGTCCACAGCCAGCGAAAACCCGCCGACCCCGTTCGAACCTTCACACCACTTTGATTTTGAAATTCAAAATCATCCGATCGCTCCATGATCAGAACCCCGTGATGCGCTGTCATGGTCGTCAAGGCAACAATGTGAGGGGAAAACAGGATGTGTACATGATGGTTGGCGTTGAATCAACACGTGGGGAGGCGGCTGCAGTAACGGCCTCCTCCCCTGCCCTCGCCGCGCTCTCTCACCACCCCCGGCTTTTCTTCTCCGCAGACCTTTTCCTGGCCGATCGGGTTTCAGTGTTTTGTCCTCGCGCTTTTGCGCGGCGCCGTCCCGGGGGGCCTCTTCGTCCGGCGCGCCGCCGAGGGGCGGGGGACGGCCACAAGGACCGGATCCGCGACGAGCGGGGAAGTACGAAGAGGAACGCTGAATTGAGTCGGCGTGACTCAGACTGCGTGACGGCGGCGGACGGTTTGCGAGTGTTTTGACAACGCCGCGTCTGCCAGGCAGCAGCGGAAACACAGAGGAGGAACGTAAATCAACAACGGCCGCGTTTCTGCGGGTGTGTGCGCGCTGCAGAGCGGCCGCCGACCAGATGCACGGGAGGAAGATGAAGACGAGGGGGGAGGCGGAAAAGTTGAGCGGCATCGGCTGAACTCCCTGTAAACGGAGCAGAGGTTCAGCGTCTTTATTTCAAGACCTTTCTCTGAGATCCGCAGGCAAACACACGGCCAGACGAGGACGAGCCAGGGCCAGCAGAGGGGGCAGTGAAGGCCCGTCTGGGAGGCTGTGAGCTGGGGGAGATCAGACACACACACACACACACACACACAGCACAGAAGGACAAAAAAAACCCCACAAATGCAACATATAAACACACTACAGCAACACACACAGCACAAATATACAAGGAAGCAACACACATGCAACATATACACACTGTAGCAACATGCACACACACACAGCACAGAAGGACAAAAACAACACACATGCAACATATAAACACACTGTAGCAACATGCACACACACACAGCACAGAAGGACAAAAACAACACACATGCAACATATAAACACACTGCAGCAACATGCACACACACACACACAGCACAGAAGGACAAAAAAAAACACACATGCAACATATAAACACACTACAGCAACACACGCAGCACAAATAGACAGGGAAGCAACACACTGCAACATATAAACACACTGCAGCAACATGCACACACACACACAGCACAGAAGGACAAAAACAACACTCGTGCAACATACTACAGCAACACACACACACAACATATAAACACACTACAGCAACACACACAACACAACTGGACAAGGAAGCAACGTACACACAACATATAAACACACTGCAGCAACACACAGCACAAATGGACAAGGAAACAACACACTGCAGCAATTAACAAACACACGACAGCAGCACACAAGGACACTGAACCAACGCACACGCAGGGCACACACACACACACACACACACACACACACACACACACACACACACACACTACAGCAACACACACACCCAGCGCACACACACCTTGCATAAACACAAACACACAGCACACAAGGAGAAGGAGCATCACACACACAGCACAGATACACACTGAGGCAACACACGCATCCAGTGCACAAACTCTGTAGACACACAAACACACAGCACAAAAGAACAAGGAAGCGACACATACACACACACACACACACACACACACACACACACACACACACACACACACACACACACACCCCGCGCGCGCGTCTCTAAAAATATAAAAAGAGGCGCAAAAAAGATGATATATATGTGTTCTTTTTTAGAAAAAATATAAAA
>CAAKHD010009757.1:0-11816 GCA_901007705.1 Fistularia tabacaria | reverse complement strand
CCAGGCGCGCCCCCACACACACACACCCACACCCACACACACACACACACACACACACACACACAACACACACACCATTCACACAATGAATGGCTTCACATGCATTCTTCCTCCCTCCACATCTCAAGGTCTTCATTCTCCTGCGCTCTTTAATTCCCCGATGACGGAGCGATAAATTCGTGCGGTGGAGGACCGGCCGAGGCAGGGGGTTGCTCCGTGTCCCCGGGTCTCCCTGGCTTTTCCTCTGGGGTCTTTGTTCCCCATTCCAGAGTCCATAAACATCTAGTAGGTTACGCTCAACTTTGTCCCTCAGGTGATTGTTTGCGGCCGCGATTGACGGTGATAAGCCCCGCCCCCTGACCGATGTCAGCTGGGATCGTCTCGGTGATCTCGGACCCCTTCCCTTATCAACTTCACGCCCCGCTCGTTCGTCCCGCAGGTCCGCTTCCTGGAGCAGCAGAACAAAATGCTGGAGACCAAATGGAAACTCCTGCAGGAGCAGACCTCCACCAGCTCCAACATCGACGCCATGTTCGAGGCCTACATCGCCAACCTGCGCAAACAGCTGGACAACCTGGGCCACGAGAAGGTGAAGCTGGAGTCGGACCTGCTGCACATGACGGGCCTGGTGGAGGACTTCAAGAACAAGTTGGTTTGGGTTTTTCTGAAACTGTTTCCCCGTCCGAGCAGATGTCACTGTGTTCAGGAGATAACTCCTGCTTCAAAGGCCATTGTCGTGACGTGACGTACGCTTTCTTTTTCCTTCCGCTCTCCTCGTAGGTATGAGGATGAGATCAACAAGCGCAACGAGTGCGAGAACAACTTTGTCCTCATAAAGAAGGTCTGTTTAGCTTTTCCTCACAGCTGCTTGGATCTGCTCGGAGGTCCGGGCGGTCCGGACCGGTTGGGACGCCGGTGTCTTATCCGACTGTCGGTCTGATCCTGCGCAGGACACGGACGCGGCCTACATGGTGAAGATGGAGCTGGAGGCCAAGCTGAACGGGTTGACCGACGAGATCGACTTCCTGCGGCAGATCTTCGACGCCGTAATAAATCGATACATTTCTGATGAATGAGCTAGCTGTCTATGGTTACCTCCCGAAGATGAGACTGCGGTCACTCCTTCTTCTCATTCCTCCGTCCCTTTTTTTCGCTCGCAGGAACTGGCTGAGCTGCAGAGTCAGATCAAGGAGACCTCCGTTGTGGTGGAGATGGACAACAGCCGGAACCTTGACATGGATGCCATCATAGCAGAAGTGCGCGCTCAGTACGAAGACATCGCCAACCGCAGCAGAGCCGAGGCTGAATTGTGGTACCAGACCAAGGTGAGGCTTTGGTAGCCTCGCTCGTTCGTTAACTCATCGGTGGAGAGGCGGGTTCACGCTGCACCGATCTCCACGTAGATACATACAACCACTGAAACATCGTGCGCAGGCATACAAGTGTCGCCCCCTCTCATTCGCACTTTCCGGAGAGCTCAAAGAACGGCGGTGATTTACGTTGCTGCCTTTTTGCGTCGTCAGTACGAGGAGATGCAGCAGTCCGCCGGCCGATACGGCGACGACCTGAAGTCCACCAAGGCGGAGATCGCGGACATGAACCGCATGATCATGAGGCTCCAGTCTGAAATCGACATGGTGAAGTCTCAGGTGAGGGTGGAGATTTGATGTGTTCATCCAGGCGCCTGCAGGATGGCGGGAGGACATCTGAAAGGTGGCGCCGCTCCTCACCCTTCTTCTTCCTCCGCTCACAGAGGCACAGCCTGGAAGCTCAGATCGCGGACGCCGAGGAGCGCGGCGAGCTGGCGCTGAAGGACGGCAAGCTCCGCATCCGAGACCTGGAGGAAGCTCTTCAGAGGGCCAAGCAGGACATGGCCCTGCAGGTCCGCCAGTACCAGGAGCTGATGAACGTGAAGCTGGCTCTGGACATCGAGATCGCCACCTACAGGAAACTCCTGGAGGGAGAGGAGGACAGGTATGACGACGCCCAGAGAGAAACCCAGACGACAGACGTCCTCCGTCACATCTCACGGCATCTGTTTCTCCCTAAAGGCTGGCGAGCGGAATCAAGACCACTATCTCCAAGCAGACCTGTGAGTATCTACCCTCTATCCTGAGGATGTCTGGCCATCCTCCTCTCCTTGCTTGAACGTTCTTGTCTTTGGTCCGGGACGCACAGCCGTGCACTACAACGCCTACGGCCTGGAGAGCTCTCGCACCCCGGCCTACGTCAGCTGCTCCTTCGGCGGCGTCAAGGCCAGCGGCGGCTTCGTAGCGGCCGGCGACGGGGCGGCGCTGAAGAGCACCTCCGTCACCAAGACGGAAACGGTGGTGGTGAAGAGTGAGAAGAAGCACGAAGAGGAGACGAGGCGGGCGGCGGCGGAGCAAGTGGCCGCCGGGGAGCCGGCCGTGGTGGAGGAGAAGCGGGAGAAGGTGGAGGAGCAGGTGGTGGAGCAGGTGGTGGAGCAGGCGGAGGAGCAGGCGGAGGAGCAGGCGGAGGAGCAGGTGGAGGCCGTGGCCGAGGAGTGACGTCCACGTACCTCAGATCCAGGATTTTGGTTTTGGAAGACGAGACGAAACGCGAGGCTGATCATTCTCCAAGTCCTGATTTGTTGACCGGTTCGGGTGTCGAGGCCCTCAAACATCTGTGTTTTCTCAAAGCTCTTGCGGGTCAGAGAGATCCTCACGGCAGTTGCGGTCTCAGTTGCTGCGCTTCATACATTTGGCCAGAAGATGGCGCTGTGGGATGTGCTATGGGGTCTTGGCAACATTGAAGATTAAAGAATAACATGGCCTTTCGCTGCTGCTGCTGCTGCTGCTCGTGTTGTTTTTTGAATAAGTGAGAAAAAAAAAACAGGGTTGTTTTGTGAAACCGCAGCCGACGAGGGTTCTCCCACGTCTCTTCATCTTCTCTTTTTAACCCAAGAACACGGAGGGAACCACGGACAAGCGGAGATGGTGTCTTTTAGATCCCAAGCCACCAGGGTTTTACCCTGAAACACAGGCCTCGGCGAGTCCGGCTTTGAGAGGGTGGTCTTAGACGAAGAGCACACAAAACAACGCCTTAAGATCGAAGTTGTTACTCGTCAAAGACACTCGGTGAAGCGACGCTAACCCCCTTCACATCGCTCTCTTCCAGGAAGAGGCTGGCCGAGGGAATTTTCAGCCGAACAGGTTTGAACCTGATTTGTGGGCGTGGGACCGCTTTCCCATAAACAGAGATATCCCAGCGCTTTGTTTGGGAGGAAGTCATGGAGATGAAGCAGAGGCTTAACGGCTGAGAGAGCGTCGAGTAAACCGAAGAGATGCAGCCGTCGATCTGCTGCGGCGACCCGGGAAAAAGGAGAGGACGAAGCAGGAGAAACCCAAGGGGAAGCCAGGGGTGGTCCGACGACAACCGCAGAGGGAGGAAGGAACGGGCGTCTGAGCGGGAGCTTTCACTTTCGGCCTCCCCGCGCTCGGACCGTGTTTTGCACTTGAGGCGACACTCGACTCGCACTTGAACGCGCTCAGAAACAAGGATGCGCATTAGCATCGGTGCAGGATTAGCGCGGAACGATTCTGTTTAACAATGTAAAGACAAACACTGGCGGGTATGCTGAGGTGAAGCCGGAAACACAACCGTGCGCAGGAGACACGCCTCGCCCGTTTCCTCACCTCGCATTTTCAATGATAGGCTATTTTTTGGCCTGGCTCGGACACGAGCTCTCCACGCCACGGTACGGGTACGTTCCAGCGCTCCGGGCGTGCCTCATGTAACGCGATGCCCGAGACGTGAACCTCGAAGTCCCTTTCGAACCTCAGTCTGCGAAGGGTTTCGCATCGGCGATCAAAGACCTCGTCGGCGGGGTCAAAAGGCCAACCGCTGCTGCAGTTGTTAGCTGGCCGAGTTAAATATACAAGCCGTGGCTGACGGGGTCCCCACGCCCAGCAGTCGAGTGGCGGGTGTGGCTTCTAACCGGAGTCGGTTTACACAACCTGGAATGTCCATAAGCCAGCTTTCAGACGAGATATGAGCGGGGAAGGAAACGTGTCAGATGTGCACGGTAGGGGGCTCCGGAGGTGACTTTCTTACTATCCGTGCTTATCAATGCATGACATTGAAGGGAGGAAACCTGTTCTAGAAAGAGCCGCAACCCAATGGAAGTCGGTCCGACGCAGCAAAGCTACAAGCAAGCGACGGGGGTTCAAATGAAAACATATTCAAAAAGGTAAAAATGGGAAAAACCGAGAGGGTTTGTCGGATTCAGCGATCGCAGAACCCTGTGCTGGTCTTTGCTTTTTGGACCAATGTGTAGAATTTCAACGCTTTCCGAGATCCATCTGCTTTTAGGAATCCGAACAGTAATCGTCGCGTGTTTGGTGAGTTGTCGCGGTTGCCAAGCACCGTTTTTTTCCCCCCTTTGACATGAGATCATGCAACACGACGCAGCTCCCTCACCATACGTGACGGAGCTCCAAACCTTTTTTCTTGCTGTATAAACACGTCTATGCATCGACCTACCGCCTGCAGGAAAGTACAAGTGCAAGAGGAAGAGCCTCTGGCGTGCTCGCCGAGCCGCCACGTCTGAAAATGATCATTATTGTGTGAGTGCGTGCGTGTTCAAGCAAGGGTTAATTGGGTTTGCAACGCTAAAAAGAAAGAAACAAGCGTTCAATCTTTCATCATCGTCATTTCAAGCGGGGATTAATGCACTCAAAATTGAGCCGAATGCGGAGGCCAGGATCTAAAAATAGGCGGGTGTTTGAATTCTCTCCAAGGTGTCATCATCCAGTCGTGTAAACTGTCAGGTTTAATACATTAAAGTACGACAGAGCTGCGAAACATCTTGTAAGTGTGCTGCCGACCTGCATGTCCTCACAGGCCGGGATCATAATATATCATTTTGAGACGTATTCACCGAGGCACGATCCCGTATTCCGTCCGGAGCTCCAGACTTCCACGTTCTTAAAAACTATCGTAAACGTTCTCTCGCCTCGCCAGGCGGGTGTGGAACATTCAGACCCGGGGCGTCAGAAACGGTTTCAAGGAAGAATGTGAATCATCCGGAGTTCCTCACGCTGCGGCTGCAGCTCGCTCCGGCTCGCAAGCGGTTGCGATGCATTTAAACGCCGTGCGGCGCCACGGCTGACCTGTAGCATTAGCATGTAGCGTCGAGGCGTTTCGAATGAATACATCGTGATTTAGTAACAACCAAAAAACCTCCAGGGTTGCAGGCGCGCCTCATTGGCCGGGGGGCGGGTTCGCCCTCGACCGGTCGATCACGGGGCCGCATTTAGAGACCTACAACCAGCAGACCGCCGGAAAAAAAAACCCCGTATATCACAAGAATCCAACACTCTTGTCAGGCCCAAAGACTGACATGAACGTTGAAGAACATGAACGCATCTTCTCCGGGTCGAGCTCAACGCGACAAGAACCTGCGAGCGCCGCTGACGATGGAAAGGGTTTTCAGGGGTTCGGCAGGGCGGCCGTGGCTCAGTGAGGAGAGCGGGCGTTGCGGACGCTGAACCCCAAGCTGCTCCCTGAGGGCTTGTTAGCGCCTCGCGTGGCAGGTGTGTTGCCGTCGGTTCGTGGGATTAAAGTGACTCGAGGGACTTTTGCTTGAACTTCCTGATCCGCAGCGCAAAACACTCCATCGGAACCGAATTCCTTTGCACATTTAAGGCTTGGTAATGGCTTTTGCACTCGGCGATTGCACTCTTTGCGCAATGGTGAGTCGGAAACAAAGGGGTGTATGCAAAGCAGGCACGGCCTGCCAGGTGCTGCCAAAGATGACATTTAAATAATCGCCATTGATATACGAGACAAACAAATATCTTTGGTGAAATGAAGATGAAGGAAAGTCACCGTTGAAACCCTGGTGGTGTTCGTACCTTCCCTGCTGCGCCCCTCTCAACCATCCCAAGCATTTTCCGCTTTCTTTTGTCAACTTTTGGAGCAAACGCTTGCTTGAACAGCGCGTGCATCTGTCATCTCGCGCCAACGCAGAGTGACAAGTTAAGTAGGCGAACGGCATATCTGGACGGCAGATTTTTCTTTTCTAACAGCAGCTTAACCGCAGGATGCTCGACGACTTTTCTCACGAGTAAGCCGGACTCGTCTGGCTTCATTGACGAATCTAAACTATGAGCTTGCGCAGCGACGCTGCCCTGCCCCAAGGTCAGAGCCTGGTTAGCGCCGGGTGTGTCTCCGAAGAAGGTGTCTGATGGCGGCCAAAAAAGCTAATTTGTGATGCGCTGCAGGGTTTTCCTCCGAAAAACAACATGCGGGTTCCTGGTGGGTGGGGTGCCGGGAAATAACTGCGGACGATCTGTCGGCGAAGCAGTGGAAAGGAGAAGGCTGCCGGTGTTGGGTGTGCACGGATGCTGTCAGCGTTCCGCTTCAGTGTGCCTGTGAGATCCGCGCAGGTGTGTCCGATCAACTCTGCCCGGAGCTGGCAAACCGCAGACCGCACGATTGCGGCGATATCGGACTCTCCCTCGGCTATTTAAAAAAAAAAGACGGCGTCGTGTCGATGAGAACGTCGACGAGACGCGCCGATCTTTCTTTCAATGCCTTTCTAAATGTGGGTCGCTGATAAAGGAGTGATAGATCTGGGCGGCGCGGCAGGACTTTACTTTTGCAGCCTCTTCAAATGTGTCAATCGTAGCCTGCTGCTAGCGTGCGGAAAGCAAATAAGCGACCCTGCTGTGGTAACACAGCCCTGCTGTAGATAATGTACATACAGTAGAAGTACACTGTGCGCTCTGTTTGGATAGGAAGCTCTACACACTACAATCCACACCCCCGCTGTAGTATTCGTACTGCACGTATACTCCGTGCATACCGTGATTCACCAATTCTACAAACTTCTACGACACTGTGGTGGCAGTGATCTGCTGGGGCTGTGGAAGCCCTGAGAGCCACGGGAGAAGACTGACTAAGCTGGTCGGGCAGGCCGGCCCGGTCCCGGACGGCCCTCTGGACTCCACCCAGGCGGTGAGCTGGATGCTAGCTGAGCTAGCGTCCATCGGGGGACGAGCCCTCCCGCCCTCTGCGCGACACCGCGGGGCCTCGAAGCAGCTCCTTCGGTTCAAAGACCGCAGGTGCTTCCAACGCTTCTTCTGGGCGTGGCGCACGAGCAGCTCACGAGCATCACAAAACACTCAATTTTTGCACAACCCAACCGCCTCCCATCACAGGGCATTTCTCTCTTTAGTTTTTTCTGTCGTTTGCCTTTTTTTTTTCGATCACTGCCACTTGCACGATCTGTAATGCTGCAGTGGCAACTGAATTTCCTCATCGCGGGATCAATAAAGTCTATCTCATCTTGTCTACAGAGACGTTAATCTCTCGGAACGGCCTCTGCGACCACTCAGCCCTTGACTTAACCACGCCGTACTTTGCGTTGCATGCGCAAACAGACCCGGACGATGAATCTGATTCTGGACTCTTTTGATTTACCCGTCTCTCGGGATCCCAGGTGTCGAGAACATCAGGCGCAATCCAAACCCCGACCGGTCCGACCTGCCTGGACGCAGTCCCGCGGCGGGGCTGAGTTTTTCTGCGTATCATTGTCTGTGCCGGTTGTTTGCGAACACGTTGATTGACAGCCCGTCATGCTATCGCCTTTAGCAGACCACCTTCTTTATTTGGCTTTTACATGCCGAACGTGCAGCCTTTGAAAAACACTATCTGAACGGGAATGACGTTTCCACGCTGTAAAGCTCTCCACCTCACCGCCTCACCGCCTCACTCCCTCACACGTGTGGCGTCCAAACGCCACTGCTGGTGTCACTCCATCGCATCCTGGTTATTTCTGTCGCTCTGTTTCTATTCTTGACCTTCTTGTTGTCCTTTTTGGTTTTCCATTCTCACCCTTGCTGTTTTTTTTTCTGTCTTTCATTCTGTTGTCTATTTTCTCCCTGTCGTTGTTCACCTTGCTGCCTATTTTATTTTTCATTTATCTATTTTTTTATCGGTATCTTTCGACTATTGTCTGTCTTATTGATATTCACACTCATATTGATTGATATTGCAGTTGTTGCCGCCACAAAAGACTTTCTCCTATGGGGATTAATAAAGTATAGTCTTATCTGTCTTCGTGGAGGTGTGGCGTTCGCAGGGCGGGGATGCTGAATGACACATTTTTCTTTGACGTGTTCGAACATGCAAGCATTCAGGTACGTGCCAAACTGTCTGCAGCGCAGTCTGCGTCTGCAGTTTTCTCTCTTCTCCGTCCTTTGTGTCGCGTCCAGTCCTTAAGAACTGGATCGGCGCCGTATATGGCGAGCTGGCGTTGACAGACACACAGTCACGCGTGCGGGAAACCAGCCGTCGTTTTTAATCGATGAAAACAAGTGACTGATACGTTTTGTTTTTTTTTCACGCGGGGACGAGCACACGGCCTCCACACTGAGCCCGATTCATGGCGAGGTGTCAGTGAGGAGCCTGTGAGGGATGTTGTGGGCGAGGTCCGAGGAATGTGCTCGGCGACGGGAGCAACAGAAAGACCTGCTCCAACAAGTTGTGCGCGCTGAGGACGGGTCGATCGCGAACGCCGCGGTGCAGGAGGTCAGCGGGACAATTCGACGTTCACTCATTCATCCGTTCCGCTTATCCTGCAGGCGCCGTCCATCTCCGGACCGCTCGCCAGCCAATCACGGTGCCACATGCAGAGACGTACAGCGGGACCTCCGCTTCGCGAATTTTAATTCGTCCTTCGGCTCCGCTCGCGAACCGAACCGATGTTTCCCCGTTGAAATCGACGGAAACCCCGTCGATCGCTTCTCCAGCTCCGCAAAAACATTCTTTGAAACTTTCTATGGGTTGATTTGTGGCAGAAATACGGAGAGGAATTAAAGCTAACCTGAAATATTGCTGTTTCTGGTGTTCTTTCTCTTAAGATAAGATAAGATAAGATAACTCTTTATTGATCCCCCATGGGGGAAATTCAGTTGTTGCAGCAGCAACATTAGAAGAGAGGAGAAGAAGGAGAAGAAGGAGGAGAAGAAGAGAAGAGAAGGAAGCATACAAAAACAGGAAAGATAATACGCGGACACCATACACTATACACTATATATCTTCTTGCTGGTACGCGTTTCCTTCGCTAAATCGGCAAAAGTAGAGCCTTCGCTCACGCTAATGCTATCTCCAGCTAGCTGTCTTTCATTCATGCAAACTAACAACCGCTTTTCTTCGAAGACTCGAGACCTTTCCTCCGTGAACGCAATCGCCCCGTTAGCCACGTCGGCCGTCTTCAGCGCATCAGGATCGGTCAGACGGTTGACTCGTCGTAGTAACGCCGACACCGCGCTCACCTTTAGCTGTCACTTCCTTCCTCAGATCCACGGAAGCTCTTCGCGTCTTCTTAACACCACCATCACCGGCACTCTGGACTTTTTGGGGCGCTACAACAGGAGAGGACGGCGATGAACACCGTCAGCACCGCGGAGCGCCACTCACAAGGGCACGACAAGGAAAGCCCGCGAGCTTGTTGGTTTGCGTGTTCGTGCATTTGTTCTGGGGATTCGCCAAAATTCGTTCCAAATCTGCGTTCTGACGACGATTTGTTCGGGAATTGGAGTCGGTAAGCCCGGCTTGCACTGTGCAACCTTTTACTCCTCTCATATCCAGACACACACAAGATAAGATGATACTTTATTAGGGGAAGTTCTCGACAACATCCGTTCACTCCCGTCTCCACTGCTGGATCTGCTGCCTCTGCAGCGTCTCTGCACAAATACGTCCGCAACAATTTCAGGCATTTGGAGGTCTTGGAACCCCCCTGGAGGGAAATGCGACCCCGCCCGGGCCTGCAGGTGCAAGGCGTCCCGATTGGCCGTTCAACAAGTCAGCCTTGCTGTTCGCCGACACAACACAACACAACACAACACAGCACAACACAACACAACACAACACAACACAGCACAACACAACACAACACAACACCGCACTTAAGCGCTGAGAAGAAACCCGACAGGTGTCTTTTTTCTCGTGTCACAACAAGAAACACGGGACAGTCATGGGAGTATTTACGCGAAAGAGGCCGAAACCAAACCCGGTCAGAACCTCGGCCGATCTGAGATACGGTGTGACATCACTCCCGCTCATGCAGGTGTTCTGCAGCAAAATGTTGACTGCGTTGCTAAGTTTTTAGTGGGCGAGCCGACCTACGTGAGCTTTGTCTGGCAGGCTGTGGGTGAGTCACCCAATCACTGTAGTCTGTAGCAGTGTTCCCATGCATTGCTTCCTCCCACACATACTTTATGACTGTGTATGTGTGTATGTGTGTGTGTGTGTAAGTGTGTGTGTGTGTGTGTGTTGGCGATGTCACAGGGAGTTTCAAGGAAACAGTGTTTGCAAACAAGCGAATGGTTGAATTTTCCGAGCCTGCAAAAGGCGTTCTGGCGAGGCACCGACACGGTGCGACTGACACTCGTCTGAGGGACTTTTAATCAGATTCCCATTCCTGTGTTATTACTTTACACCCTCATCGCAGGTTAACCGCATTCTTCGCCGCTCGGCATCTCGCGTCTGTATTGACTCCTGACTCGGGGCTCTGCGGTGCAAGGGCGTGGCCTCGCCGGGGGCGCCGAGCCTGCGCGGCCCAGATGGATTGACAGTCCGGCAGCGCTGCCTCGGAGACAAAGCCGCCAATTCCTCAGGGCGGGGATGCGAGCGGCGGTGGGTGTGTTTGTCTGTCCAAATACTTTGCAGGCAGCGAGTTTGTTTGATTGAGCTCAAAATCAGATAGAGAGAAAAACCTTTTTATGAGCAAAGTCAGTGGAAAGATGCGATAAGATGGCGCAGAAGAAGGTTCTCGATTCCTCTCTGGACGGGGTCTCCCTGTTCCTCCGGGTTCCTCCACCGGGTCCGAACTCATGCAGGAGGTTCAGGGTGACCCCAAATAGTCCAGATGTGTGAATGACAGAGTGAACGGCTGCGTATCTTTATTTCAGCAAACCTATTTTGTCGCGGGGAGCAGTTTTATGCATGAAATTGTTTCCGCGGAACGGTTCGAGGCGCCGGGGTTCAAATCATAAAACCTTTGTCAGTCACAGGATTTCATCTGAATAAAACCATGACACTTTACATGAGCAACTACAACAGTTTTGCACTGTAATATCAAGCAGCAGCTTAGAGGGTTTCATCGCTTCATTAGCTAGCCCTTCACCGCAAAGTATGCCTAGCGGGGGCGGAGCTTGTGTATCACCTGTTGCGATGAACCTGTAACTTAGGTAGGAATCTTGCAATTTTCTTTGAAATGCATCTTTCTGCCACGTTTCTGCCGACTCACCGTTCGCTCGTTTCCTCCCGAAAAAGCTGTCCGGCGACTTTTGTTTCCGGCTCATTTTTTTTTTTTTTCCAGGGCTAGCTTGTGGTAGCCGATGCGTGAAATGAAAAAAATGATTATTTGCACCAAGAAAGATTTTCTTTGCGGACCCGAACCGAAGGATCCGCGGACCGCTACGTCTATGCGGCCTGTTATGATTACGTGTCACCTGCTAACTCAGTGGGACACCTGATGGTCCAAAAACGCCAACGTGACCATCTCCAAGAGCTTTGCGCCTTTGTCAGTATTAGCGTATAGCTGAAATGACGCTCCAGGTTTGGATGTTTGAAAACGCCACCGTGAAGCAAGGCTTGCACTGAAAAGCAGAGCCCTTCCCTCGCATTCTGCTTTACCTTTCCTCCAATCCGCCATCGCAATCCACTCGGTAAATGCTATGCTAATGCTAGGTTCAAGGCGTTTCATCGGGAACGACTCCTCTAGGCCATCTGGCTCGGGGGAGTCGGGGCGGGGGAGCTTCAACCCCCCCCCCCACCCTTTT
>CAAKHD010009756.1:0-50914 GCA_901007705.1 Fistularia tabacaria | reverse complement strand
ACGGTTGTGCAACCGCTTTCCAGGAAGTTCTGCCGGAGGTCAGAAGCATCTGAGATGGAGAAGAATAAGAATTGAATGGAAAAAAATAAATACATTCACACACACACACACACACACACCGGTGCGTGTTATTGGGCAGTGGAAGAAGCCACGTGACCGGTTTGTGGGCGGGGCTTTAGCTGCGCACACAAACACACACACACACACACTCGTCCACGGAGCTCCACCGAGGATGACACGGCCGGATGAGAAGGAGGACTTCGCCGCGTTTCTTCTTAGGGTTTGGAGGTGCCGGGAAGAAGAAGAAGAAGAGGAGGAGAAGGAGGACCAGGAGGAGGAGGAGGAAGAGGAGGAGGAAGAGGAGGAGAGCCACAACTGAAGGTGAGCGTCGCTCCTTCTCCAACTCGAGGGAACTTCTTGACGCCTTCTCAGATCTTCTCCCGTGCTTCTTGCTGGTGCTCAAACTTGTTGATGTGTGAGATCCAACCAATCACGGCGACGATTGATAACCCCCCCCCCCCTCCCAGCAGGGTCCGGACGAAGATCTCCATGATGTCCATGTGGACCCTCCTGCCCGTCAGCCTGCCCGTCTTCACCATCACCGGCATCTGGGTCGTGTAAGAAACGTCGCTCCTTCTTGTCTTTGCTGTCGAGGATCAGGGTTCCGTCCGACCGCGACGCGATCGGCTGATCGGTTAATCAATAGGTCAGCGTTCCCGAGTCTCCGTCGAACTCCGGACTTCCACGGTCGAGCGTTGCGTTGGTGAGCGGCCCCGGCCAGCAAGTTCGAAAACATCTCCGCTTTGGGTGGATCTTCTGATCTCCTGGCTTTCCCCGTCTTTTTCACGTTTTTTTTTTTTTTTTTGTCTTTTATTTCGAAGCTCCGCCGCAGTTCCACGCCCCGCCTCTAGGGGGCGGTAAAACCCACCGGCTGTTTTTCCGAACACGACTTCCGTCCACACGTCCTACGGTCCACCTCGCCGTCTCCCGTGGACGTATCGAGAAGGTCTTGTCGCATCGCCGCGTTCTCTTTCTATCCTTTCTGTTGTTTTTTTGGGGGGGGGAGAAACTTTTTGCGTCTTCTCGAGCGCGAGAAGAACCGCCTCGGTCCGATCTTCACCTCCACGTTCCTCCCTGAATTCGGATGTCGTCGATGGTGGTCTCCAGCCGGACAGAAAACGCCGTCGGCCGTTCCCACCTCCTCCCCCTCACGACTTCTCACTCGTCCGCGATGCACTCCTGAGAAGTTCTCGTACAAAGCTTCCCCCTGTCGCCACCTCCTCACACACACACACACACACACACACACACTCTCACACACACTCCTTTCCGTTGTTCCTGTGGCGTGTTAGCACCCGCCCGCCGCTGCCCTTTGAACGCCTCAAACCCCGACACTTTAGTTTTAGTGGCTTTTCCCAGAAGGAGGTTGGAGGGTTTCTTTGTTTGTGGTGGAGGTGAGGATGAGGAGCAGTGGGGGGGGGGGTAGACAAAGAGAAGTGATATTGAGCTTTTTTTTTACAGCAGTTATTGACGAGGACTGATTGATTGGCGGCGGCGCTGTTGTTGCCTTTCTTGTCATTTTTCTTTCGTCTCATTTTTTTTTCCCGATTCTCATTCTGATTTCTCATTTCGAACCGACACTGAAAAAGTAGATATTTCAATATTTATTCTCGTTCCGTTTTAATAAATTAAAACATATTTCATGTTCAAACTTGTGTTTAATTCATTTCTTGAATTTTATAAATATGTTAATTTATATTTTTGGGGATATATAATATTGGTAAGTGCACCAGTTAAAAATCGCTATCTATAAAAATATGCAGCTTTATTTTTTATTTCTATGAAATTCCCTTCCTTCATTCTAATTGTTCATGATTTTTTTTTTATTCCTTTCTCTCTGCTATTTTATTATTAGGTTTATTAAAAATATATGTATTTTGAAATACGTTTATGAATTAATCATTTATACATGAATTACATTTTCACTTCCCACAAAGTCAATGCTAATACTGGATGCTTTCCCCGTTCAGTTACTGTTAGCATGCTGCTAGCAAGCTACAAAGTCGAAGCCACCTCCATTCGGTCACTGGTAGCATGTTGCTCACGTGGTAGATAGCCGAAGCTAACACTAGAAGCTGGCCCCCTTTAGCGACTGCGAGCATATGGCTAACATGCCACAAGGTTGGCGCCAACACCGGCAGCCGACCCTGTTCAGCTACTGCTAGCATGATGCTAACAAGCCACAAAGCCACTGGCTCCTAAGATTTTTCGGTGAATGTTAGCATGTGGCTAGCGGCTGTGAGAGCATGCTGGTAGCACCCAAACAAAGTGCATGTTGTGTTGAATGTTTTTCAAATATCTTTATCGTATTAGCTGTGTTTCATGAAACCCCTTTAAAATAAAAAATAAAATGAGTTTTCTTTTACTGCTTATATTATATGGTTGATTTTACTTTATTTTTTTACAGTCATTTATTTTAAAATTTATGATGTAAGCTCACCAATGATATGCAAATGCATTCATGTTAGCATTATTTTGCTGATTTTAAAGTCATTCAATGGCGTTTTGGAGGTAAATTCCTGCTGCTTTTCAAAGGAATTTTCATGTCGGTGGGACGGCCGGAGGGTGGGGGGCGTGTGCGTTTTCTCCCCCGGCGCCGGACCGGCGGACGGAGCCCCGGCCCGGATCAAAAACAACCCCCGGTCTCCACCCGCCCGGAGGCTCGGACCGCGACCCGCCGGGAAATCGAGCGTGAAATGAATGATTTAAAGCGTGCGAAGGTTCGACGGGGGTCAGTTGACAGATTAAAAGACCACGGTGGCGGCTTCTGCTCCGAATCTGCCCGGGTTAAAAAACAACTGTGTGTGTGTGTGTGTGTGTGTGTGTGTGTGTGTGTGTGTGTGTGTGTGTGTGTGTGTGTGTGAGCACATCAAAAGAGTCAGATCACAGCAAACCATCCTCCACCGCTGCTGAGGCGCCTCCATCTGCCCTGTGTTGGCCTAGGAAGGGTAAGAGGTCAGACTGACACGATACAGAGAAAAGCACATACATACACATACACACACACATGCACACATACACACATATACATACAATAATTTAATAATGTATGCTATCGTCAAGCAGATTATGGTTGTTGAGGGGGTATAGTTGCTCAAAAGTTCAGTACTAAGGCTTTTTCCTGATAGTGATATATTTCAAAATCGTAGACATAATCTCGTCCTGTGAGAGCATCTCTAGCAAGCACATAAGTTTCCACTCACTGCTGTCGAGAGTCTGGATGCCAGTGTCATCTCCAGATTCCCCTTCTGTCCCACCAGAGCCAGTACCAAGATAAACACCCCAGAGATCACCTTGAAAACCTGCCAGTGCTGAAAAATACAGCTGTTGGTCCTCACTGATAGAAATAGTCTTCCACATGTGTGATTGTGTACTTTCCTTCAAAGTGACAAAACAAGGCAGCTCAAATCAATACTCCTTGTTTTCAGTTCTAAAAATAGAAGCTAGAGCTACATTTGGCAGCCTTTTCCATTATGGCTTTGTGATGATTATCACAGTTGTGATTTACAATAGAAACAGCACCCCACTTTCAATCAAAAGATTTGTTAACATTCTGGGAATATCAGTAATTGTAGTAAAGCACACCCTAGGTCTGCAGTCTAGAAGATTTAAACAAGTTGTACATATACTGTACTGGGCTTGTTCTCAAAATTATGTTTCCTTGGAAATAATCCAGGTGAAATTGGAAACCACTTAATTACCTCAGTAAACATCCAAGTCAGCTAATGCTTTGAGAGGGTAACAAATTCTAACATCTCATGTGTGATAGTAAAATGAGAAATGTTACAGCTGAGAATACATAAAGAACACAAGAAAGTCAAGTTTCTTTGTCAGAGGTGACCTGTTGTCAAGAATAAATGCCACCTCTCCTCGCATAAGTGAACAATTTACGCCTTGCTGGATAGTTTGAGACAAAAAACCTTAATTTTGTGCAGTTGGTGCGAAACCAAATCATCCTACTTTTTTTAACCTGTTGCTGCATCTTTATTATGTGACTCATGTCAGTCTTCTGCGATGTTATTTGCACAAGATTAACGACAGAGAAAACATTTGACCTGCTCTGATGCTGTGTCATACTAAAGCGCAGTCAGGAGCTCTTCAGTTCCTTAACTGGCTTCACCATTTTTAGCAAAAAAATTAATTGAATATGATATTCATCACTGACATATTTCCCTGCTTATATTCAGATCTGACTTAAGCATTTTGATGTATCGAGGTTACAGCCGATGAAATGTCAGCAACCATCAGTGGAATCATTTTTATCTAGCACACATAGATAAATTAGATTTTCCATACTTGCACCATATCCATGACAATACCGGCAGCATCCATGCCAAGGCCAGACACCAGGTACGGTAGCCCCTGGACTGCAATGGTCCAAAAGCTCTCTGGCAGGAATCCCTGAGCCGAGCGGGTCAGTTTACATGTTAAGCCCCGTAATTTTTTCCCCTGGAAGCGCAGCTCCAGCACCAGATGGGTCACCACCATGACTGGTCCCCCTTTAGCCCATTCCCCTTGAAAAGTTTCTGGCGTAAGGTGATGGTTCAGCTCCTCTAGGTGGGAAAGTTAGCTGGCAGATGTTTGATCATCCATAACAACGATCCATCTCCACATTTGATACTTTTTTGCAATGTGGTTTCTGCAAAAGGAACAAGCTTACTTTTGCCCTGTACTTGTGATTCCAACGCTTGCGAGGGGGAAACACAAAGCACTTCTGGATCCAACTCTGTCATCCACTTGAACTCACGGGACTCACGGGAGTTAGACACACACACACACACGAACACACACACAAGGTACTTGACACTTGAAAGCTGGTCTGTTAGGCTTCTTCGGACACCCAGCTACTGACAGACCTTCACTCACTCCCAGACACACACGCAGACACACAAATCACACACTCTTATGCCTCGCTTTTAAGCAGCCAGGCAGCAGAGGCAGAGCGCTGGAAGCCTGGTCTCTCTCTGGGCCTGAAGAAGGTCCAAGTCCTGTGGGACAAGGACATCCAGAAGGCCATCAGTTTCTTCTCAGCCCTCCTGTGCCGCTGCTGCTGCTGCTGCTCCTTCTCCTCCTCCTCCCTCCAAAACTTCCTGTCTCCCTCCTGATGCCCCAGGGCTTCACTGTTTTGCCGACCTTTCCTCATTTTGCCGAGAGCAAAGGCAAAGTGCGTTTTGGTTGCAAGTATGTGTGAAAGGATACCTCAGGGAGGTGTGATATTGAATGTTCCAGTGAAACGGCTCCAGCAACAGTTGGGGCTTCCTTCTGACTCCAGACGAGATGGAAGGAGAGTGCGTGTTTCCCTCTGGCTCCTGCTTTCTTTGTAAATGTGGTTAGAGGATGCTGCAGTTCCCCCACCCCCAGCCCCATTCCAACACCCACCCCCTTTCTTTGATGGCTCCTCCTCTCGCTGTACTTGGATGCCCTCTGTGCAAGCTGGTGACGCAGTTGGAGCAGCAGCAGGTGCTGTACCTGTCACAGACACGTGGGGCTGCTGCTCAATCATCACACCCTCAATTGAACCAAAGACACACAAGCAATGAGTGTTTCCCCTATACTTTCCCCGCTCGTCATGCACTCTGCCCTATCGTCTCTTTCAGTCTGCCCTATTATTTTGCTTGTTGTGCCATTAATCCAAAACATAGCCTCCATAGTCACCTTGAAAAATAAAAGGAGTTTTTTTTATCTGTCATTTTGTGAATGAAGAACACAGAATCCTGTGTCCTTCGCTCACAACGACAGTGACTCAGCTGCAAAGTGCCCTTGGGAGATGGCTCTAAGTGAGCATTATGGTCTCTGCAGCTCCCTCTTCCGACTCCTGGATTCATTTTAGATTATAGCACTGTAAACATTTGTAACGCAATGTAACAGAGCCGCTTTCTTGATGTCAGGGCTCCCTCTTTTTTTGTATTGTAGATTTATGATTATAATTGCTGCTTTCAGAGCAAGAAAAGATTGCATGCTTGTGACTAGGCAAAAGTTGGACACAGAAAACAGCAATCAGAAAAGCTGTTTACGATTTCCAAGCCTGTAAGTATTTTTTTCTTTATTTCATGAGCTGCAAACAGCAAATTAAGTTTTACTCAATGATGATTTGGCAATTGATAATTTAAAACCTGCCTTTCTATAAGGATTTCATGAATATTAAGCACTGATGCTCAGTTTGGACCTTTGATACAAACTTTGACATAGATTAATGACATTCCCTTCCAGTGCACATCTATTTTTTTAATCAGCTCCATGAGAAAAATTATCAGTAGAGAATAGGATTGATAGTCACAGTTGACAGAGGCCTTTGTGTCACCACAGTTTTTAGAGTTCTCTCCCTGAATTAAAAAGTGATTCTGATCTCTCATTGTATAGATAATCAAAATATATTTGCTTATAAATTCATGTGAAACTGTATTTTGTTCTACTAGATCTGTTTGCTATGATGGGGTGAGGTCACCTCAGAGACCAGCCATGACCTGCAAACCCCCACAGATCACAAGTCCCTCCTCTCACCTTACATAAGTCAGGCAGATTTGGATAAGCTGCCTTTCATAATGCGAAAAATTGCATCACTTTTTTGCATCTTCCAATTGGATTTGTTTCTGGTGGACCTTAGCCCTAATACAATTGCTCAACTAGTAAATTACAAAAAAGCACAAGTGTTCATTAAACACAATGACATTTTACAAAATAAAATGGTATTGAAATACGGAAATACACTTATGGACCACAAAAATCATTGGGGGTGAAATGCACATTTCAACACAACAAGTCAATCATTGTCTATTAACATTTCAATTTAACACTCTGAAGGGGTGCTGTAATTTGTATTTCAAGGCTGCTGTAACTGATCATACAAAGTAAGGAAAAACTGTCAAGGAAACCTTCATGAATTGCGGATTTATATATCTGGCACTACTTTTCTGTATCAAGCAAATAATAGTTTTCCATCTTCACATCTTTTCTTCCAAATCTTGAGGAACACCTGATACAATCATTTATCTATTGTGAGCGTGCCAATTAGTTTAGCGTCCAAAAGAGAAATGAACTGGTAGTTGCAATGCCAACTTTAACATTTGAGGATACTCCTAGACATAATACCAACTATTTTCCCCTTTAATGTCATTACAGTTGAATTTAAGAAGTTGATTTGCAGATTCATGTACAAGAAGGGGAGGTCTTGAAGTAGGTCCTATTGCAGTTTACATAATCTGCTGGAGTCACTGACCTGCACCTCGTCCAGCAGCATGCCAGTAGTCACCATGCCTAGCCGAGCCAGCTGGTAAGAGGGTAGCACCTGGAGAAGAAACACCAAGGACGACTCTGCTGAAAGTGTGGCTCTTCTCCTCTTCCATTCCATCAGGACATTGGGCCTCATGTCCCTATCAGCTGCCTGTCTCTGTGCACCTACAAACCAAACCACTGCCAACTAGAAGTGCCCTAAGCTGTTTTCTTTCAGTTAGTAACCTGCACAAAACTTTCTGTTAGAGTGGTGTCTCACATTAGCTTGTATATTTGTAAAACATTAGAACACAATGAGAATATTGGCAAAGAATCACCAAAATTATACTTCAAGACCTACAGGATATTAGTTAACTATTAACAAGAAATTACAAAACACTTAGGGAGAAATCATCCCCGAGTCAGTAAGAAAATCAGCCTGAAAATTTGCAAGAAATATGCAGCTGATGAACACTATATTACTTACGTCACCTGACAGCTCCCTAAAAAAACTCCTGTTTTCAAGTGTGTCATTCACCAAAAATCTTTTTGTCCTTGATATATTATTCATCTACATGTTTTTTCAGAATTTTAACTTATTTTACCTCTTAATAGGTGATGATGACTTTACAAATGATTGGTTGGAATCCTTTTTTGAAGTACATAAAACAGTTTGAGGTAAATGACTTATAATTACTGAATACTTGAGTTCGCACTTAACGTATTTTTTAAAACAAGTCCTATTTTTAATCCATCACATTCTGTTATGGGATGTGCATGTTTTAAAAAACTGGACAAGAAACAACAGAAGGAAATATCAGCGTGTTTTCATTGTTCACTTTACTCAGCTTTCTTTATTTAGTGGGACCCCAACATAGGATATGAACCCCCTGCAGTCGGTGGAGTTTAAGTGAGTGTTGCCCACAACTGTTTCCTGCCAAAAATTCATGCCAGCGACTATAAAGAAGCAGGAACCTCAAGGGTCCACAACAGGGAGAGACAGGTGACACGACCAGCTAAAAATATTCACTCCTACACCTCCCATCTCAAGTTAGGGTCTCATGTTATATGTCAAAGGGTGGGAGTCACATATTACAGTCATTTCCTCAGGCCGAGCTGTTGCAATCACTGTGCTGCTATGCTGTCTGGTCACAATCGACCGCTGCCTTGATCCAGCAGCCACTGAAGTTGTTTTGCTGAAGATGTTGTGTGTTTCTCCTTGTGTAGCTTTGCTGCCATTTTCTGCTGTAGCTGATTCTTATCTGTCCTCTGACAACTGGGTTTAGGATCGACTTTGCCTATGCTTATGGTGAAGTGATAAGAAAAGACCTCAAGCGTCATAACTATTAAGGTTTGATTCTCCATGATTTCATTTAGCATGCAGTATTTTTCATACTTACTGAGTGAGTGGTTCTTACACTTGTTTGTTTTGCGGTTCAAGGTGTGTGTTTTATGTGGCAACCATGGATGGTGTTTCAAAGAGGTGGCAGCAGAAAGGTTCTGGTGAGCGGCAGGGAGCCCAGCATCAATTCATCAGCAGCCCCAACACTAAAACCACCACCATACGTCTTCGGGACATCTATGATCCCAAACCTCAAATCACCAAAACACAGGTTGCGATCCGCCCTCCAGGCCCGAGACCTCCATCAGTAAAGGACCGTGAATTAAAGCAAAGCTTGTCAAGCGAACCTCCTACAAAGGCAATAATGAGGAGACGGGCACAGTCTTTGTCTTCGTCTGCAGAAAAAAGGAAAGGATTGAGGAACCAGCAGGTCCGTTTCATAGATGCTCTGGGCCTTGACCTTGAGGAAGTTAAGGTGTTCAAAGTTAAAGAAAACCCACTGATACCCCCTCACGTTATGTTCAGACTGATGATGAGCTCTGAATTAGCCTTCGGGAAGTCCTTAGAACTCTCCCTGCCTTACTTCAAACCTTGTTTTCCTGAAAATCTGGGGGCTATGCCGGACTTCCGACAACGGGTTCAATCTCAAGGTGTGTGCCTGGAGAGGGTCCTGTGTTCAGATGTGGGTATAACAGGCACTGTGCAAGTACTTAATATAGCTTATGTGAAAGAGGTCACAGTGCATTACTCTTTTACCAATTGGAGAACATCCACAGTCACAAAAGCAACCTGGGTCTCGTGTGGATACAGTGGGGAAGGGGACACTCCAGAAACAGATGTCTTCAAATTTCGCCTGCCTGTGCCTCCCTTCATTTTGCAGCCAGGAGCTGTATTAGAATTTGCCATCTCTTATCACGTTAAAGGTTCAAATTACTGGGACAACAACAATGGCTTCAATTACAAACTGTCATGCCACAGCTACAAGGTGACTGTACCAAGGGAGTGTGAGGACAGTCTGCTGCATTTTACCTAAGTGGCCATACGGGGGAGCCATAACATCTGTGCATAGAAACTACTTCAATGCCCTTTGAGTAACTCCTCAAAAATATGACTGTTTATTGTTTCTTTTTTTATTTTATTTTGCTTAAATTAGTGAATTATATCTCTCAAGGGTTTGACAATGGCAATCTTTTTGCACATTTAATGATCCAAAGTTTATTCTGTGCACTTACTGAAAATTCTGACTTTAGCAGGCAGTACAACATAATACTTATGTTGGAGCCAGGGGCATTTTAAATACTTTAATATTGGATAGATATCTGCTCCGGAAAAGACACAACAGAGAAAATCAATGGTATTGATCGGAGTATCATTATAGTATGCAGGCCTTGATAAAGATGCTGACATTATTTAGCTTTTTGTTGATTGATTATTGATTTTTTTGCTGGTTTTAGATAATTTTGCACCGTCCCTAATCTGACTTGTCTTGCAGCTGTTAGCATAGATTTCAGTAAATTTCTTTTGAAATTATGACAGTTATTTCAAAGGAGCATTTATTCAATGAATCTGTGTCCCCATTAGCAGCTTCTGGCCGTATCCAGATAATCCCACCAAGTCCAAATGTCTTGATTCATGTAGAGGGTAGCTTTAACTGGGATTTTGTGGTTCTCGTGGGACAAGGCAATCGATCAGAAATGGTGTGTCTCATACCACTGTGTGGTGAAAAGAGCCTATGGTTTAGCCAGAAAGGAGAAACACTGTTGGAGCCCTCATTCCACCTTTAATATGAGACAAATCCGAGAAGTAGTCGAAAAAAAAACAATGATGTGGGAAAGAATGGAGGCTAAGACTTGTAAAGCACTTCCTGAGAACCTTTTTCAAATGTAATCACAAGTTGGTCATTAACAGTGCTATCAAGAAACTACTTTCCTTGAAATAGTAGCAATTGGTATTCACTTTTGTTTACTTTATATAATTTTTAATTTCTTGTTATGTATTTTTGTGTATTTATGTAATTTTAAGAGGATGAACAAGCCTGTGACATTGAAGTGTACCTGTCACAAATACAGTTTATAAAAGTACTGATTTAACAACACTGGCTTGTACCAAGCACCATTAAGAAGATAGTTCAACAGCAAACATGATGCTGACAGGCACAAATTAACAAATTAAATGCAAATGTAGAATTATTTAAAAATACGAAAACAATTGCCATGGTCCATACCCACAACCCCCTTGTTTTATTTTATTTTGTTGTTGGTTGCAGTTTTTTTAAACACAGAAGCAACAACAACAACATATACGAGTAGTACTGCGATGACTAGGACTGTGGCTACAACGACTACAACTATGACTTCAGCTTTTCAGAATCATTTGACAAACACATGAAATCTAGTTACTAGTCGTAACAACAACAACAATTATAATAAAACAGCAACAACAAAATTAATAATGATGATGATGATGTATTTATTATCATCACTGTTATTATTATTAGTAGTGGTGGTAATGACAGTTGTAGCAGTCGAAGAAGTAGTACTGGAAGTAGTAGCGTTGTTATTATTAATATCGTTATCTTGGTTATTATCATTCTCATTATTGGTAGTAGTAGCAGAGTGGTATTTGAATCTACAATTCATGTGTCATTCAAAAGATAATGAAAATACTGAATGATTTACAGAAGTTATATTAATTACACTGACATTAAACTATTAAAGCACCCATGTCACTTTTTTTTGTCAGTTTCAATATTTCTTTTAAAATGATGCTAAAAGTGTTACTTGGAAAACAAAAAACAGCTTTGAGTGGTTTTCCAGTTGATGTAATGCTCATCATCCTGTCACTAACTGGTGGTCTTAGAGGATTGGAGATAAGGTTGATGACATCACCCCCTAACATGCAAACATTTTTTTCAATTAATTGAAATGCCCCTTTAAATGTCCCACTCAGCTTGAGGTGATGAAAGGTTTTCTGAGTTCAGCCTGTGTATAATCCCTGCCACCTCTTTACAGACCTACGAAAGAATTTGCCCACTTTGCACTTCAGCAAGTCTGGTGACCCAATTCATTGATTTACAGTGTGAGTCAGACAAACAAATACGTCTATTGTTCACAATTTAGCCATCACAGATCCATATTCTCTGCTGATATCAGACAAACAGGAGGAACTTGGTGACCTGTTGGCATCCTGAACAGCTTGTTTGCTGTTAGTATTTACCCAGACCCGCGAGGCTCGACCCCATTCTTATTGGGTTTGTTTTGCTGAGAGTGGGATTATAAGAAGCTGTGTTGGCTCATCTGTTGTGCTGGGACTGGCTCCCATTAGATCCCCTGGTTGGTAGTGACCTTTAACCAAAGAGTTTCCAGCGATATTAAAGCTAGCAGTGTCTGGCAGCCTGCAAAGTGTGGCTCATGGCAGGTATTTTTCCATCAGGCCGGAATGCTTTGCGCATGATAACAGCAGTGTGAGCCCTCTGCAACATATATAACGGACCCTATTTTACTTCATAAAACTCCATTCACCATGATGGGTACATTTCATTATTTGTTTTGCCTTTTTTCTTTGTTTATTTAGTAAGAAAAGAGGAAACCTTGTGAAAAGTCATAAAACACAAGACAGTTGTACCTAAATATTGTTTGAAAAAAAAACTAAAAAATGGCAACTAATTCAAACCTATTCAGGAATTACCCCCAAACAACAGTGATGGACATCAACTATTGCCCTTTTTTTTCTCCATCCTTTGCTAAATTACTTGCAGTGATCTAATTGCAACAGTTTTATCTGTAAAATGAAACTTAGCTGTTTAGTTGATTAATGGTTCAGCTATTAGTCATAACCCCATCACTGATCGAAACTTCCCAGGGGAAAACGTTCTCTTTTTTTAATCTCATCAGAAGTGAATCACCTGTACTTTTGAAGATTACTGACATTTGACCTGTTTTCTCTAACCCAGTTTGATCAAAGTACAATAGTAAATTATCCCTGTCAGCTATGAGAATAAGGGCAGGAACATTCATAATAGTTTGCTGGCTCTAACATAAAACGTTGATATTTTATTTTTATTTAAACGTAAATGTTTATTTTAGATCTCACTGCTATCACTGCCTAGAGCTGATTATTTGAGATAATTAAATGATCTGTTTATTGTGAGAGGAGAAAAAATATATTTCAAGAGCTGAAATCAGGATCCAGTGGCCATACATTCTCTGGATCCTAATTGATATGATAATAAGAAAAAATAGTACAAATCCTCTATTGATGTTCAACTGCTCAATCATGTCTCAAAAACATAAATTAAATCAAATTAATAAATTGATATAAACAGAGTCGACAGGAGAAAAGAAGAAATGTAGTCACATGGCTGCTGCTAAAGAGTTCTGAACGATATCTGCCTACACTGACTTTCTCTTCTCATTCACAGTATTTAAAAGGCAAAGCAGATTTTAGTAATTACCCTGGAATGAGACGCAAACTGAAACGTAATCCCTGTCCTGGTCGTAGTTTATCCGATTTTGAATGCTTCAATCCTGCTGACAAACAAAGTGAGGTAGTTTCTTCGACATTGTTTATGCTTCAACCACAAAATATGAATGCTTTTTAGTATTGCCCTGTGCAAGGAAATATCTATGCAGCACAACAGTGTCTGTCATCTTGTGTTTGTTGTGTGAGCAGACTCCATAAAAGGAGGCAAATGTGCTGCTCACGACTGACGTTTCCTCTGGGGACAAGCTCGAGCTGAAATGTAGAAATGCATCATCGCTGCAGTTAGAAGCTACATCATTAAAACGTTATGTGATGTCTGTTTGTTATTTAAAAATAAAAGCTCCATAAGTTGTTAAGCAGCTCATTCTGATATAAATGCAAAATGAAATGAAAACTTAGTTACATAATATCTGTATTTGCATTTGAAAATGTTTCAGTGTAAGAAAGATAGACTCATGAAATAACCATTACAATTCAAACCTGAAACACTGAAAAGGCTGTGGGTGATGAAGGGCTGATGTCGAGCAACGGGATTGTAATCATAATTTTTAGTCTGTGTCATATTATGAAAGGCACAATGTGAAAAATGATTATGTTTTTCCAGGAGGAAAATAGACTATTATTCTAATAGACTATTATATTTCAAGTATTATTGAAAGGAATCGTTTACCTTATGGAGATAAGAAAAAAAAATCGTACTGATAATATTAATGTGTGTATTTTGGAAAACACAATAAAATTCATGTGTGTTTATCTGTTTCCATTGTACCGATTGTCTGTCAAGGATAATTTACATACTTCTAAGATTTTGTCCCAAATTCTTCTCTGATTCAGAAAAGCATTTTCTTTTGGATGGTGGTGTATTTATCAGCTCTTTAAGGAGGCCCCCTCTTCGAGTCCAGTGGTCTACAGGGGTCATTCTATGTGGAATTTGCGTCTAAAATTGTCCATAGGTGTTAATGTGAGAATGAATTTGGCTGTTCCATTGACTGCCAAACCATCAGATCTCAGTCTCTTGGATGGCCCCAACACCCTTCAAACTTTTGTAAGGGACAAGGCAGTAAAGATGGCGGATGAATGAACCTCATACTGGCATCAACATACAGGCCAAGAATTGCTTTCAGGTATCTTTAGATTTGCATTTGTACTTCTGACTTAAACGCGACATTACTTCAGTTGTGTGTTGGTCATCTATCTTATGCTATGTTGGTTATCTATCTGATGCTATGGAAAAATATTTGGTTTCATGGACACCTGTAGTTGGACTGAGCCTTAACTGTGTGATATTTTAATGTCATCATGCTCCTGACCAATATTGACATCGCTAGTCAAATCTGGCCATTTTGTAGCTTTGACACCTGTACCTGTGCAACATGAAACCTTTCCACAAATGTTGAATGATAGGGAAATGATGCAATGAGCAAATGATGGGAAGACAGAATGCATTTTCTTTAGGAATATTTGGAAAAATAGCTGTGTTCCAAAACTGTGACGCTATGTTTAATCCCACACCTATTTTTGAATCGAGGTTGTCATGCTTACAATTGGCTAATAAAGGCAAAGCATATGTTGAGCTCGAGTTTAAACCTTTGGCATTCATACATACATTTTAGGGAGACCCGGAAGTTAGGAAATCCCCCTAACGCTGAAATTAGAGCATCCCCAGCCAGGACTGGCTGCCCCATGCCAGACTGACCAGCCTGGTCCAGCCACAGGAGCTACTTGTTTCACGACACCCTACAACAAGGGTTCTACCAGTACAACAGGAGTCGCCATCTGTTTATCAGCCACTGCCAGCATGGAGGTAGTGACTCAGATGTTGATGTCAGACATAAAACTGGGGAATGCACTGCCAATCTGACGGAGACGCTAACAACAAGTTTTTGTTATTCATTGTGAGGTTTTTTAGTAACCTCCACAACCTGCCATTTTGATGGGTTAGTCTGAGAATTAGATAAACGGCTTGTTTTTTTCTCTCTTAGTTGTTACTATGCCAATGTGACGGCGGACAAAGTTTGAGAAATTTGTTGCAGGCTTCATGCAGGCAAGTGCATACACATCACTGCACATATTCAACCAGTAAAATACCCTGCAAATGATGCAGTTCTCATTTTCTATAAGATAACAGTGCGGAAGCGACTTTTACTCACTAGAATGTTTTTCTCACAAATCTTACTTAAAATCAAATGTAATCCTCTGTTCAGAATTATGAAATAAATAGTTAGTTATTTTAGAAAAAAAAACAACTATTTTATTCGTGAAAATGTTGGCACTGATATGAAGAATTTCTATTGATATATAAGGAATTCCTTATAGTTAGGCAAAAAAAGTATAATTTTCTAAATCAAGATTATTTTTTAAGTTTTTTTTATTTTTTTCATGCAGCAAAAGCAATATTTGTTTTTTATTATCTAATATTATTAGAATTTATCAAAACTCTTGTTTGCTAAACAGATTTCTATCTTTATTTTTCTATAATTGTATATTTTTTAAAATCTAAAACCTGAAAATTTTTAGAATTAAAATCCCATTTTAGATGTAAAACCATGCTTGGAGCTTGATGTTGAGATCTCTAAACCACATTTTTTTAATGCGCACTTTTCTGTTTTGCCACTATCGTAAAATACAATTTGAAATATCATGATGGACACAAGACAATCAAAAGCCTCGTACAAATTGAAAACCTGTATTGTGCAGACAATAAATAGTGCTTACAAAGGGATTTTCGTCTTGTACACAGACAAGGTTTCTGTTTAAGAACATTGATACTGTCGATATAAAACTCATCACATGAATCAATGACTTAGACTCAGGACGGGGATGTGACTACAGATACTTGACTGGGACTGGTCGACTCGGTCACATGCAATATCCCCCCCGTGGACGTCTTTCAAAGGCTCTTTACAAAAAAAAAGAAAAAAAAGGTCTTTGCTTGTCTGATAAATATATGACAATGATTCTTCAGATTCCTCTGACAAAGTCAAGTGAGGGTGATGGAGATGTTCCTCTGAGTAGAAGTAGCGCTTGCCGCATGCATCCCCGTCTACTCGCAGCTCCAGTTCTAGAGACATAGCCTCCAAGGTTCGCTGGGCCCAAATATCAGGACACCCACTGACTGCGGGCCGATGCGCTGGAAGACTCCGTGCAATGCAAGGTCTTCACTGACAGAACCAAATATCAGCATCTCTTCACAGAAGAAACCTTACTAAGGCCGGTGGAACCTGCATACACAGAAAAAGGGGAGAAGTGTGAGATTTCTAATTCCAAAGTGCTGGATTAACAATGCAAATGCGTCATAGTGTGTCAGTGGCAGCAGGAGTTTAACTTCACTTGATTCACAGTAAACCATTATTAACTTTCTGCTGAAATCAAATTTGTGAAAAATATTCAGGATTGGTAGGTAACTTATTGTTCTGTTTCTGCCAATTTCTTAACCATTTTATACATCGTTGGCTATTCTCTAATACTTCATCAACAATCAATTTTTTCCAGGAACAACTTCCTATTGGCAATTCTTTACTGATGGGACCATACCAAGACAGCTGGGACCTGATATGTTGGATAAGGAGGGGATGTGCGAGCTGAATATCCACATATAAGGACTTCATCAATCATGAAAGCTATTATTAGCCCCTTGGACTTAAAAAAGCTGCCTCCCCTTAAAGAATGGGGTCTTGCATAAGAGCAACCCCTGATAATTCAGAGTTTTTAATAGCTACTGTCTTGACACAAGCAAAACGTAAGCTAAATGTGTGAAGACAAGATTCATTGCAAGGGAGAAGTGGTCCAAAAGGCCACATATTTCCTATTTCGACAGGGTTGGAAGCAGTTGAATTGGTCTGTCCTCTGGGGGGCGTGTTCATATATGGAGCAGTTGGCTGAATATGCCACAGTGTCACACTGACCTGCTTTGACATGTTATCTCCTGGGAAAGAATAAGAAAAAAGGGCAAGACGGTAGTAACGCACTCACCTGGTCAGATGCTTGCTCGAAGAATGAACTTCCATCTCATTACTTTTGAACTCATTCAGCTCCTTTCTTATCGCTGCCTGTGGAACCAAAAGAAAAATCTTTCCTTGAAATATTTGTGAAATTCAAAAGATGCTGAAAATGATTCACGGTGGTTGCTCCTGATTCGTCTAATCCTAGCTTGGTTTTGTGTGAAAAAAATATAAAAAGATGACATTAACGCAGATGTGAACTTACAGCGCCCAAAATCTTACCAAATCAAATCAGGTGATTGTGTAAAAGATGCTAATAGTTATAATATTAACATGGAAAAAAAATAGAATAGGTGGTTTCACAAGAGGAAATGTAGCTACCTTGTCAGCAGCTGACAATCTGGTCCAGGGTTTGTCGGCTCTCCTGTCATAGTCCTGAGCTTTGGCCACTTCCACATAGTCACTGAAACGAATTAGAATCTTTCTGTCTCGCAGCTCGTCCACTGTCGGCCGCTGGTTGAGCTGAACAATGAAAATAACAACCAATGGAATCTCTCATCAGCTTGTCAATGCTTTCAATAACAAAATAGCTCCGTATTGGAAAAACAACGGCATGTTGTTTTACCTTTCTATTTAGCCGCTGCTTGATTTCCCTCCTCTCCTCCTGTTCAGTCTGGTCATTTCTTTCTATTGACACCAAAGAAAGAAACAGTCATTCAGATCGACTAAATGACTCAGTCTCTACTTGACTTTGTCGATTGGGTCCACTCGCTCTGCTCTGATCATGAGGCTGGACAGTTGATGAAGTCTGACTGACAGTGCCAATATGGAGGATTCTCCACACAACCAGAACTAGTCTGAATAAGACAAAGACTCCAGATCCAGTGATTAATGTGATGAGTGGCAAGAGAGACACATGATGTTTGAGGTAGTAAAAGGATTATTTCAAGCTGTGCATCAGGAAGGCCGGACTGTTGAACAACATTTGCATTTCCTGATCTGTTAAAACAAGTTTTCATTGATGGGCTCTTTTAAGACTAATCACTGTCACTTCTTGTCCTGTAAGATCATATTTCAGTTTAAGTATCATATTGCAGTTTAAATTATCAAATTTAATATAATTTATATTTGAGGAGTGCTACTCTGTGAGCTGCAGAGGAGGCGCCCCAGGAACTGAAGGAACAGGAATTACTTACGACTGAGATCTAGCTTTTTATTTTAAACAGGTCAGGATGATGTGTTCTTTGATTTAAAATGTATTCAATCAGTTACAATAAGTTTGATATGTGCTAAGTCTTATGATGTCTTGAGTCAGACTTCAAGTCCAAACAGAGCAAACTTCCAAAAGTGTTGGTTCACAAAGCACTAGGCAAGTCACAGCAGCACAGGTGCCCCTTTTTCTCATCTAGACCTAGATCTCCCCTCTACATTATCTCAAATTATGTTTTAATGGATTTTAGTCAAACATTTCAGAACGATCATTCACATTTTCATTGTACGCTTAATAAAGTCCTGATATTCTAGCTTAACCAAAAATTCCTCTCCTGCGTCATTGTCATGAACTTATTTTTTCTAGTCCTGACTCCCTTTATTCGACAGTAATTTTGTGTAGATTTTAAGAATTTGTGCTCAAATGGCAAAAACAATACTTTAAAGTCCACAGAATTGTCTTACACCAAAAAATAATGGCACAGACGGTAAAAATAACCCGCATACTTCATTCTTTGCAGTTCAACTTATATGCCATTTTGTACATGGAACTACTCACAAGATGATCTGCAGAAAAGGTTGACAATCCAGGCCATTATTTGTAAACAAAGATATTCCTGCTGAGTTACTTTCTTTAATTTTTTTAAGCATAATGAGAGAAACTCGGTTCAGGGCTAGTGTATTAAAGGGACAAGACGCATCTCTATATCTGATATGTCCAAAAATCAGGTGCTTGTACAGAAACAAACTAGAGGGATTAAAAAGGCTTTCAAAATGAAGTTATTATTATTTTTCCATGAACCAGGGGTAAGAATGATACCCGGGGTTGAGGCTCAGCAGCCTGCTCAGATGCCAGGGATTAGCTTCAACAAGGCTGTGATGAAACACGCAGCTGCTTGGAGGCTCACAGGTGGTCGGTCTCAACTCAGAGACACATGTAGGGTTTCATTCCTCGCATAGCTGCAGTCTTTATCAGCTCTATTTCCTTAGCAGTTTAGTTTCCCAATTAATGCTCTGATCTGACCTGATCCTGGTGCAGAGGACAAATAGAATATGTGAACGGCACCGATTTGAAGTTATATCAGAGGAAAGGTTAAACCACTGAGAGGGGCACTACAGGGACAATGATTCATTTAAGGATGACAATGACAGGATATGTAAAACATTATATTCTGCTCATACCCATTCACACCACAACCAAACCATATCCATCCATCAATTTTCTTTCAATTATCCGCTTAAAATTTATCCCTGACTTCAATATTTCTAATGTCTTGGATGCATGCGGCATTGAGTAAAGCGTCAATGCCACATGCTTTAATGGACTCATTTGAAGACTCATTTCGTCCCTTATGTTGAACAATATACTCACTATTTCCCTCTGTGGCTTAAACAACACCGAATGACATCATTACTAAGGGGGAAGAAAGAAATGTGGTATCACTTGAATAATCATTGGTTAAATTCATTATTTTTCTTATTTCATGAATCCAGCCCACTCAGAATAATACTATGAGTGGAATTTAGTCTGCTTAGCGGTCTGATTATTATGAAATTGGGGGCCAGAAAAGTTCTTCGCTTTGGCTACAACAAATGAAGTAACAGGATAAAAATGCAGTAAGATGAATGTTGAGTGTTTCCGGGTAGCACAGAGGAGTTTTTTTTTTATGTTCTCCATCATACGTGAGTATAACTACCGTGCAGTTATGCCTACTCACGCTTCAGGATGTTGCGGCTCTCCAACTCCTCCACCGCGGGCCTCTGGCTCAGTCTCCTGCGGAAAAACACCAAAATCACGTTCTGGACCATGGTGATGCCTCGCTGCCGGAGTATCCCCTCTTCTCCTCCGTCTTCTTAGTCTCTCCACTCCACTAGGAGCGCTCGGGGTTGCGCCAAGACGCGCACATCCACAGCGCAAACAACGCGACCAGCCCTGTATCCAAAACAGTGGCTTGTTTTACTGCTAAAAGTCGGAGGCTCCACATCGGTGATGGGGGAAACTCTAGACCCGGCTTTTTTTTTTTTCTTTTTCTTTTAGCGCCGGACCCAGATCGAGGGTTCTCTTCCCGAAACTGTTGAGAGTTTGACGTGGTGGAGCTGCAGGGCGGGAGTTGTGCCGGTTGGAAGTAGCGTGGATGCTGAGCTCTGCACTCCGGCTCACACTGCTTCCCTTTTACCACATGCACAAGACTAATGAGGAAGGGGAGGGGCCGAGGAGGAGATCCCCCTCCCTACCGGCTCACGCTCACTCACACGCGAACACACACACACACACACACACACACACACACACACACACACACACACACACACACACACACACACACACACACACAGACATGCGCCCGTACAACCAGGACCGGTGATGTGGGACAATTTATTACGCAAGGCAGACTGGCTCCTATCTGAGGAAAAAACCCACCCAAACTCACTTTCTAACATCTGTTATTGTGTTTTTGCCATACCAGCATTATTTTTTTTTTGTGAATGATTCATGTCAGACTGAAATGAGAGAGATTCTAAAAATCTGTTTGTTGTTCCCTGAAATATGCATCATATGGAGTAATTTTCTGATCTTTATTTCTGAGTCATATCTTTTCAGTTTGAGAGAAACTCATTACGTATTCATTTCACTCTCTAGATGTGTGTTGTGTTTTCCTAGAAACTCGACTTAGATTTCCAATGCTCACGGTCAGGTCAGACTTTTTCTCTGTTCTCAAATGTGTTGCTGCTCAAACACATTTCATCCTGGAGCGCCAGCTCAGGTGCTACAGTCAGGTGGCCCATGTGCTTGTGGAACGGCTGCTCTCGGATATTGGCTGATGGATTTTTTTTTGCATAACAACTCAGTCAAAATTCCCAAACCAGTGGCCCCGCTGTTGGCTGACCAATGAAATTATCCCTGCCTGACAATGACTAAAAAATGCATTCAGAATGTTTACGTCAGCTCCTCATGTCCTATCTGAGATAGTAAATATTCTCACTGTATGCATAACCATTGTTTTCTCTACAACTTTTAGATAAGACACACAAAGTACTGTACTTAAAAAAAACCTTGCTTAATAATAGAAACCATCGAGCACATTGGTAGAAGGCACATTCTCACCTCCATCAGGGTCAGAGTCCAAAGAGTCAGTGGCTGTCATGGACTTCTGCAGAGGTCAAGGCAGTCCTAAAAGGTATTTCATTCTAAGGAAGCTCTATCTAGACTATATTAAACTCAAGCAATGATGTATCTTCGTACCAGAGCTGGACAACTAATGTCACATTTACTGTGAATAACACTACGTGAGACTGGGTTTCAAGTTCAAGAATACAGTTGCAAGAACTTATTGAAACCACATGGTTGGCTTGACAGCATCTTGTGATACTACCTAGAGATAACTTGTGTAAAAAAATACTAATTTCTTACTACAGAAACAGCCCCATAAAAATAAAAAAAAATGAAAAATAAAACAAGTGGAGACGATGGCATGTGTGTAAAAGAAGCGGACACGGATTTTTCTGTAGTTATTGTGTCCCTCTCATATCACTCTTGTCTTATGAAAGTAGTAAAAAAGAAAAAACAAAACATTATGTGTATAGATCATGGATAATTTAATCTGCATTAAAAAAAAGGATATACACTTAATCACTGTAAATGTTAATCAATAGAGGGATATAATAAAGGTTAGACTGGGTTAGACTGAGTAATGCTTGCCCCTTTTTGGAGGTTCAGAAATGTATGAACTATGTTACGGGTTCCACTTCAATATTTGCATATTTCTTTCATTATAGTTTCACATTTTCGTATCTGTTATTTTGTGCTTTACAGATTGAGCACAAAACTTAAACAACTCAGTGAATCAATTAAACTCAGTCACACGATTGTGGAACCCATTCAGTCTGCAAGTTTGTGAGTTCCTGCCAGGACACTTGAATAGTAGGATTCCTCACATGACTTTCCAAGATAAACCTCTCGAGCCAACAAGCTAAACGTGCCTCACAGCTGTTAAGGAAGCACTGAACTTCAAAAAGGGTTGCGCTCTTTGACATTATTTCAGCTGGTATGTTTTGAGTTGTTTTTTTTCTTATTAATACAAAACCTTAGTATTGAATGGGAAGATTTTGCTCTCTTTTTGTCTTTCACGTTATTGTTTCTTATGCAGCTGTATACATTCTTCTGTAGTTTTCATCTGACTGAAAAAAAACAATGATACTAGAGGAAGGAATGAACTTTGACCAGCTGTTGAAACCCATGGATGAACTTAAAAAAATGTGGGCAGACGGAAGCAACATCCTACTAAACCACTGAAGACACTTGCCTGCATCAAAACTGTCCAGACACAAAACAAACAAACTAGATCCCTTGTTTAGAAGCACTAATGTGACCTTTCCCTGAATAGCTGAGCGTCAACATGAGTTTTTCACTGTACAACATTCAGAGAAAATACCATGGTATTATACAATAATTATTATAATTCATAATGTCTGTAAAAATCTATCAAAAGACTAAAAACGATGCTCAGTATAATTTCCTCCCTTTTTTAAATAAGGATCTAGGGAGGACAAGATGCACAATTAAGATTGCGTCCAATTGCATATGTCTACATTACTGTTCAATGAAGAAAAAGCCAAGATGAGATTTATCTTTTAAAAAGTTTTAAACCTTTATATTTGTGTATTTTCTAAATATAGTCATCAGCCAGAAAATATTAGATAGTCTAGGGGAAATACAATATCACATCAAGTCAGTTGTTTTAAGCTTCATCTCTTACTTTTTCCAGCCTGTGGTAATAAAAGAAAAAGATGTAGGTGAGGTATGTATGAGAAATGTAAAGATCTCATAAAAATCTGTTTCATATTGAAGGAGAAAAGATGACATGCACTGTATGAATCATGCCTTGATTTGCACAGAATGATATCAGATGTTGCACCAACCTGCTTGGGGGATTTCAGTGCTGAGAAGGGGACGTTACATTTATGGAGAACACAGTGTCTCTGGAGCAGGACAGTTGCAGACCCCGCAGGTATTGATTCTGGACAGAGAGTTTTTCGCTTCTCGGTGGACCAAACTGTTCCGGGTTCATCTTTAAATGGCCCGGGTCATCTCTTAAGTCCCTTTTATCCCTGCATATAAACTGTAGTGGAATTGACTATCAGGGCTATCGTGCTGTAGATGAATGTTACATTTGCTCTACAAAAATTCATAAAATCACCCATTTTTTTTTAACTGGGGTGCATGAAGGAAAGAGGAAATTTATACTGTCAATGCATCAATGTATTTTAAATGCTGACTAGCTATGATGCCTGCATATAATGGCTAAGGTGTGATGAAGTCATACATGGTTAAATTAAAATTGAGTTATAATTAAACTCATTTACTTGTCATTTTGTGATTTTAAAAATAATCATAATATTGACAAATGTTTTCACAATGTATGACTCTGTCAATGAAATGTTATAGCAATGCAGAGCTTTATATTGATTGAGGTCATTTTACGGACCACCTGACCAAAAAAATGTCTCAAGCAGAGCATGCCTCTGAAAGGCAAAAGCAGAAGTTAGCGAAAAACAGTTGTTCGCAGTATTCCAACAGCAGTAGGCCACTTCATTGTGTACATTCTTGTAGCCAGCACTTCACCACTTCTCTATCTTTGCACCTTTATATGATGTAAGCTAGTAACTGCAGCAAACAATCATGTATGCAGGATGGAACCATAATCTGAACCTGCACTTGTAAACCACACGTGAAATAAAACTACATGGACCATCAATCTTGAGAGTGAGTGTGAACAATCCCATGTCTTAGCATTGAAGCACTGTGACATCAGCTCTCATAAAACTCCATAACATAGGGATGCACATGTTATCTTATCTTGTCTTATCTTAAGGTGGCAGAGGACATTATAATGAATGGGGTTCCCTGGAAATTTGCTCTTATTCTTATAAATTTCTCTTGATTAGCCTTTGGCAACACTGCTTTAAAGACATACTTCCTAAAAATATTTGTTTTTTTAACTTTGCAGTCTTACACTGCATGTAGCTCAACAATTATTCTGTCTTCATAAGCACATCACACTGACTTGGTGGATATATGGGTAACAATAGACTCAGAAGGTTGGACCCTGAGGTGAATGTAATGTGCCGAATTTGGTTTTGTAAGAGCTGAAAACTGAAACAGAAGAGCACAGGAATTGGAACTTTCTTCTTCATAGGTTTCCAACGGAGGTAAGTTAAATGCTGTCTCATGTCTGCAAGTACAATACAGGAACAAAGTAAGTAAATAAGTTGAATAACATGAAATGACCTAACCAAATAGTGTAGATTACCTTTAGTAAGTTAGCCTCGCCAGCCTTCAGCCTAGCAGCTATCATGGTGACTATCTATCTCGAAGCTGTTTTTTTACAATATTTTCACTGCACTCTGCTGATATGCATGTCAAATATACATGATAACTATTGTAGTCATTTATCTTCTTTTATATGTATGAAAACACATCATTCTGTTTTTATAACACCTCAACTGCGTGGTATATGTTACCACAGAGTTGTTTGTTTTAACCTATAACAAACACTGTGTGTGTGTGTGTTTGTGTTTGTATGTGTGTAACTGTACATTTGTGGGTAGAATCGTGAAGCATGAAAAAAATTATGAAGCAAACCATATTCAAGTAACCACTAGATGGTTTGAGAAACATATTTCACAGTCCTGTTTGGCATTCTCAATGCTGGATATTTATTGTAAACATTTATACTTTATTAATCCCCGTGGGGAAATTCGTTCTCTACATTTAACCCATCATGTATGAAGCATGAGCATTTGGCTGCCGTCTCGCAGTGTCAGTAGAGCAGTTTGGGGTACAGTGTCTTGCACAACAACACTTCGACACACTAGCAGGAGCCGAGAATCGAACCAGGAATGCTCAGTTCAAAGGACGAGCGCTCTACCTCCTGCGCCGCGCCATGCCAACCCTAAATTTTTATTTATTTATTTATTTATTTATTTATTTATTCATTTATTTATTTATTTATTTTGAATAATGCATACTTTATTAATCCCCTTGGGAAGCAGTCTCAGTTTTTTATTCTGACTGTTTTTTTTCAGTGCGGAATCTTGACTTTTGGCCTTTGTAATGTTCCTCTTTTTAATTGCCAAGAGTGTCTTTCATATTCTCTTGAGTTACGTTTTGTGTAAGACAACTGTAAACATAAATTCCAGTTTATTTTTGGCGAGGTTTGTCATTGATGAATAACATTTTGTTGAACTGACTGCTTGTGCATTTTCCCCAAGCTCCAAAGAGAAGCTCTGGGGGCTGAAGTCAAATTTAGGTACAGTTATAGTTAAGCAGTGGTAGCAGACCCTTTAATCTACTATAATCTGCTGTATCTGTTCTGATAACTCTTGGATAGTCAAGAGGAACAAAAAGATTATTATAATTTAATCATGTTAGCTGAAGACCAAACCTGACTTTTGGGTTGTTTCCCCTGGACTGCATGAAAGGAAAGACTATTTACCCTTAATTGCAACTCTTTTGTTAGTTTGTTTGTTTGATACATCACTAATCATCTCTCATTGAAATAAATGGGATGCCACGGCAAAGCTATATCCAGTTTTATTCACACATCCAAGCCTTTCCTTCTTCTATGTATGATCACCTGTATTTTCAATTATTTTCCCGCCCATACTGATTCTACTTCAATCAGCTACTCACACAATTCATAATTTGGCTGATAAATCAAATCAGTTCATCTTTCAGTTGTTTTCAATGTTGTCAGATCCACAGTATTGTTCACTTTGTTGCATCTTTTCTCCTGTTAGTCACCTTGCCAAGGCAGTTTAGTTACCAATTTATTATCTTGAATTCTTGATTTTATCTTCCTCACTCTCTCTCTAGCAAAACCACAGAAACACATATCAGTTGCTTTTAATAGCATTGAAAGTACTTTATATTATGGACTCAATCGGTCTTCGAAACACCGTAAGACTTTGATGAGGGTGTCCTCCACACAAAGCAACAAAGTATGTAATAGGAAGAATTAGGTATTCAGCATCTTGCTTAAGGACCCTTCTTTATAGTCTATGGAGGAGCATGGGATTGAGCCATTAACACAAGCAAGCCTCAGTCAGACCAGTCTTTTTTACCCAGCAATCCTAATGGGCCTCTAGTCACAGGCTCCTGCAGCGAAATGTGCTTCACACATACTCACCCACTCTGCTTGGTCAGAGGTAAAAGTTCCTTTTTAGTTGGAGAGCTTACCAGCATGTCAAAGCAATTAGCTGCCTTTGAGAGCAATGGCTGATGAGACTGTCAGCCCATCAAAAGTGGAGGAGAATGGGATGAGTCAGGCGCCAAGGGCTGGGCGGCAGCCTGCTACTGCCCACTGAGGTGTGCACTAATGCTTCGCTCCTTCCCCAGTGACACAGCCTGAGGACAACAGAGCCAGGGTTCGATTTGGAGTCCGAGCCCAGGACAGCCTGAGGGACCGGGGGATGCAAGGGGGAGTTGCCAGGAATAATTAAATGAGCCCTCTTTAATCAGACTCTACGAGAACCTGTGGTTTATGTAACTTCCGTGCTAGTACTAGGTTGTGATTCAGTGTTGACCTAAATGTTTTGCACTGTTCCGAGGTCACAGATTTTATACAGTATATGACTATAATATGACTATAATATTCTGCAGTTTCCCTACTCAGAAAATGCCTCTTATACCCCCCACTCTCTTCAAATGCCTCACTGTGCTATTGATGTTGGATGGATAGGACACATTCAAAGACTCAGACATGAAAAAAGAATCAATTCTTTATCTAGCCATTTGTTTTTCGCACAGGGTTTTGCCCTTTAGCACAGGTCCATAGATCATGTCTGGTTCTCAACAACCTGCTGGGACCTGAGTGCGGAGGTGGCAACCTCAAATAGCTTGGTCCTCACTCAAACACTATAGGCTGCATGAACTTCATCTGACTCTTTGTGCATTATTTCAGAAAAATGCCTGCCAATAGTAGAAAAGTCTTACTAAAGTTTAATTTCTAGAAGCCCTCAACTGTCCTTAAAAACACTAATCTAATAACCTTTGACAAAGGACATCCATTAGCTATGATGATGCATGAACCCTATTTAAAAATCAATTTCTGATTCTGTTTGCATAATGAACACTCTTACAGTCAAATATGATGCCATGATCAATACTGAATGGACAATGGTAACCAGGAGAATGAACATCTCCCTCCCCCGGGCACCGCCCACTTCACTATATAGATTTATGTATCGCAAGAAATGTAACAATAGGTGACAACTAACAGAATAAGCCACAGATGTCACCGGTCATGTCTCTGATCACTATGATTTAACCCGAGTTTGGCATTAGTCAAGGTTCTGCAAGGGACTGAAAACAACCAATGTTCAGTACGTGGGTGCAGAGGCTTTGAGGCTTTGGACATTTCAATTAGAGGGTACTTGCAGTGAGATCGCTTGGAAAAAAAGCCATTGTATAACGTTAATTACTGTATGTGGGACAGGGTTGGTCTACTGTGGTAACAACATGTAATTTGAAGATTTCTCCTCATGCCATATATGTGCAAGCTGTGTCATTCGGAGCTTACGACTCCCTCCAACTGAGTTTAAATATCTGCCAACTCTTGTCCTGTAATTGGACTGAAGCCCAGCAGCGATAGTGTTTGCAGGGACAGTACAAATAAAGTGAAGACAGACGTCCCTAAGTCAAACCGCAGACAAACGCTGCACGCTCCTTTTAATCCATGTACAACTACAGACATGTTATGGTGAAAAGTAGTTGCAAAATCTGTGGTTTGATTTCCGCTATGCCAGAGTAAGTGATTGAGGTTTAAATCTACACTTTTGACCTTTTATAGCTCACCTCTGTGTCCCATGTAAGCCCAAATTAAATGCGAAACAGGGAAGTTAAAAATCACAGTAATTCCAAAACTAAAATGGTGAGTTTTGAATAAGTAAAAATAAAGATCATAACGATAATCATATGAATGCACAAATGCACTATTACTGTGGACATTTATTTACCAAGGTTTAATCTTTGTCAACATTTTGATAATTTAATACCTTGCCAATAATTTAATTGCAAAACATTTATTGCTTTATGTTGGTGTATAACCTATTTATTGTTTTTTCCTTTGTATGAAGACTTATTGTTGTCATCATTACGGACAGAATTCCATTGATGCTAAGTATAACGAGACAGCTTGAGCTTCTGTCGTTTAATTGTTGAATGTCAACAATGTCATAGAAAATTCTAAAGAAAAAGACTGTTTGCTAAGTACCAATACTTACTAATTGATAATAAAACTCTTCTTTAACTAATTTTTTATTACAATAAACCACCTTATCACATGTAATGGAATGCTTTAAGATTACGTGCATTGATTTTGTCCAAACAAACAAGTGTTACAATAATAAGATAAAGTAATCTTTTTAAGACAACAAGTTTATCTTTTGTAATAAAGGGAGAAACAGGTATTCTTTTGGAAGAAGAGCTTCCTGGAAAGTTACTGAGAAGACACTGGAAATTTGTGGCAAATTTAAAAAGATCTTTTTTGTTCCTTATGAATCCTTGCACTGTCTGCTCATGAAGAAAGGTCATTTTATAGTCTATTCACACTTTTTAGTGTCAGGCACTCTGAGTTTTTTTAGACTTGAAAAAGCAATCACTGGTGTCAGGGGACCCAATCAGTGAATGCATGAATTTTTCATCTCGGGTGAAAAGAATAACTGACGGGAAATAATCCTTGCGGGTCCACATGGAAAAAAAAAACTTGCCATAAACTGACAAGATTTGTTGCCTGGAAAAGTACAGTTGTACAAAACAATAAGAAAAAGTAATTGGGGGGAATTGGGACTGAGTGACAAAGTGGCATGCTGTCCTTCCCCACTAAGCAGTAGCACTTGTGTTGGGATTAGAATTGAGTGAAAAATGCATTGTCTTAGCACTGAGATTATTTTCTTCATGATCAGTGGTTTTAAAATGGCTTTAAAACCAACCTTGCAGCCATTGAGTGTTGCTGTTTTGAAGTCAGCTACTGCAGGGATAGTGGAAAATTGGGTTATTTATAGCTGGTCAGCAGCTGTGGCTAGTTGATTTGCCTGGTTTCACATAGTGAATTGTTGGGTCAGCAGAAATTGGTCTGTGAACCACAAATATCCAATTATTAGGTCCATGGAAGCAAAGCCTTGGAAGGCTTGTCAACACATCATCATCTCTTCCTTATTACTTTTCTCATCATCTATTCATTTATTTGATATGCCTAAATAAGCTGTTTCACTGTTATAGAGGGTATATTAATATAAAACATTGCATAAAAATAGCTAATAAGCGGCAGATACAATTCGAGGCCATACGTTCATTACCAAAAGCTACTCCTGGTTTTAAAAGTCAAGTTTGTGTGTTTTAAAAGACAATATAATGTATGATGATTAAAAACAATTAATAGATAAGTTACATACAATGTGATACAAAGGTAAGGATCTGAAAGGGTTTTTAAAAGAATGTCTGAAGGTGATATCTAACAGTAATGGCTAGCCTATTTTCAATTTATGTTGGTTCCTCTTCCTGAAATCCTAAAGAATTATTTTGCTAGACTAAAGAGGGTCTCAAATTTTAAAAAACTGAAACCCAAATCCTGATTCAAGACAACTAAGTTGAAAGCAAGACAAATGTCTGAAAATCTGTGTTTTGCTCCATGGACTGCAGCAACTCATAATTTTCCATTTGCATTCAAGTGGTAACGTCAATGTGGTGTCTCGTTTTTGTGCTTTGGACAGTCTGAAGTCTTTCAAGGCATAAGATACAAGTCTGGGTGAAATCACAGGTCAATGGTGAAAAGGCATGGAAAACTTTCAAGTGGAGTCTGGACTCATAATTTTGTGACTTGTGTCAGACTTGAGTCCAAGTCATGTGAGTGGCGTCTGCCGCTCTGTAAATAGCAGAGAATGCGACAGTTACAATGCCAAACCTGAGGTTTTCAAAACAGGAGTCAACATTGAAATGAGTGACATCATGCGTCCTTTGTGGTCTACAATCTAAATGTGTAAAAACACTATTTATGTAAAAAGAAGAAAAATGTTATAGGGGATATAGTGTGTTGGTTTCCATTGAGTGTCACCAATGTTTTTGATTAATTTGTTATTCTTTTCTTTTCATGCTGCCATTTCTGCTGCTGTGGCTCAGTTGGGAGAGCGAGTATCCCTCTAATCGGATGGTTACGTCCCAAGAGTTCTTGGACAACACACTGCTCCCGATGTAATGGTTTGCACCTCACATGGCAGCTCTGCCGGCATGCATGTGTGAATGGGTGAATGCTATCTAGTATAAAGTACTTTAAAACCGAAGGGGGGAAAGAACTCTAGAGGTTAGGGACATTTGCCATTTCTATCTTAAACTGGTTATCTAACTTCTGGTTAACACTTATTAATATTGTTTTACTATTGAGACTTTCTAAATCTATCTCAAGGATGCAGATACCTTTCTATGCATGCCTTCTTTAGCAGCAGTTGTTGCAGGTAATAGAACTACACACTATACATTGAAAAAAAGCATACAAAGGCAGAAAAAGACCAGTGAAATAGTAATACACCCAGTCTTATAATATCACGACTGTGGCATCAATATTAAGATACGAAACCTCAAGTCAGCACAAATCCACCCTTAAAATATCGGCTTATTCCCTGTGTATTCTAAAGTTGCCAGCTCCAGCACCAGTTACCTCTCTCCCTTGACAGTCACCTGCAGGACAACATCTAAAGCACGAAGATAACAAAACGGTTCAAAAAACTGTCATATTCCTACTGAGAATCAAAGGGCTTGTTGTTTACCGTGATCACATGTGTAATGAGAGCCCAGGGTGGCAAAGGAAGGGTTGCTGCACAAAATCCAGTTTGAAGCTTACAGGGGCTCTATAGAAAAGTCCCTCAAGCAACCAGGGAAGAGAAATATAGGAGAGGAATTACAATCTTTCCATCTGCAGGGTTGGGAGAGATAGCATGCTGGCCTGTGACGTAGTTGGGACATTGATTATGGCTGCTGCGGCATTTCCTCTCCACAGAGCTAAATTTAGAAACCGAGGGTTCCCTTCTGCTGTCCCAGGCCTGCCCCACTAATCTGCATCCTCTTCATCCCACTGCAGGAGAAGTAAAGTAAATCAATGTCCTCTTTAATGTACATGAACTACCATGTTGCATCACAGCTCACATAATGAAAACAACACATGATGTACCTGCACGAGCAGCATATTTCATTTCTCATAATTTTATTCAGAGAAAAGAAACCATTGCTGTCCATATCCGGTGCTGTCTGGCATTGAAATTGACTGACTCCATGAGAATATCGAAACTAAATTAGGTTGGATACATAATAATTGATTTCACAACAACATTTCTCCTTTCATTTTTACCTTTCTGTTCTAGTGCCGTTCTAGTCCTAGTGCCAAATCAGAATCATAGAATGAATTAGAGAGTTAAACTTCATTGCGAAATATAAACAGCCAAGAATTTGTTTATCAGGGTTAAAGGGTTGAAGGTAATGTACTAAAGAGATGGAAAAATATTGTAAATAAAATGTGAATTGCTGGAATTTATCTCTTGTTTCCTCACTAAGTGTTGGCCAGTTAACAAACTGAATCCACCTATGATGAGTTAAAGGCTTTGATGGGCCTAGTTTATTTTTTCCTTTCTTTTTTTGGCCTGTTTGAGCGCAGAACAAATAGAAAGGAGTTGTGCTTATCATATTTGTCTGGTGGCTAAGCCAGATATTCTGAGAATTTGGTCAAAAGTTGTGAACATTTGAAAGACTGGCTCTGGAAGAACATCGAGATCTTCATTCTGATGATGACAATCTGAGCTCCCTGGAATGATGTCTGTATACTTTAGATACAATGCAGTGACAGCAGCAACTGCCAGTGAAAAACAATGCTACTTTTCAGCAGATTATACAATGCTGCTCTGGTGATTTGCAGAATGCAAAATGCAATCATTTTGCATCATGCAGAAAACTTTTTAAAAATCTGAATGTGAATGGCTGGGGAACCTCATATTTGTTTTTACCTAAGAAAAAAGTATCACGTGTCAGTGCTTGAGCTTGAAGGACCAGCCATGAGTTTGTCTGGATCAATTCAGAAAATGAGGTTTTTCTTTTTTTCGAACAAAGTTATTGATTCCAGCAAGGCTTACTTTAGAAAGCTGGTGGAATGTCTTTAGGCATCTGAATGAAACGTCTACAGACAGACTTGCTAACTCTAATTCAAACGTAAAACAAATGAACTGAAATTGGAAAAAAATTTATGGAGTCACATCAAAAATCTGAAATTCGCTAGACAGATTGACAATGACGGAGCAAGACTTGGTCCTTGCTCCTACTCCCAAAGAGCGTCAAGGTGAGAGAGAACAATTGTCGTCGCCACGTGCTGTAAGCAACCCTGTTCCTGATGCTATAGGAATGGCGCCTCCAGACACCCATCAAAGAGGGTGGACAAGGATGCAGAGTGCGAGCCACCTCCATAAGATCAGTCAGTTGCATTCAGCTCATTCATCTCCATTTCAGTAAGATTCAGTTGATGTTTCCAGAGCAGGCACAAGAGTTTGGGGCTTCAGTTTTTGTTGTACATGTGCAATCTCACATCACATCCTCTGGCAGGAGCTGTCCAGACTCAACAACGTCACAATCCACATCCCTGGTAGAGCAGCCGGTATTGCTGTCTGTCAGTCTTAATCATCTGCGGCATCAGAGTCTGACAGTTTTACAGTGTCTGTACCAGACACCTGTTGCAGAGAACAACATGCTGGTTCCATAATATGGAAACACTTCTGACTAGCCAATTCTCATTCAAACAGCTTGCTTCTGTAAGATGACCGTGGGGTCTCATCTCTCATGGGTTCAAAATCTTTGTTCCTGGTGCTGTTTTCAAGTTAGTAAGCCAATCGTGTTGAGGCACGTTCACACAATTTAAAGAAGTAAGAGAATTTTCTTCTTCTTTTTTGTCATTTGTTCATCTGTAGTTCGCACCTTTCTTGACAAAACAAGAACAACGTAGGGTCGCATTTCCATATTGGGCAGAAGGATCAGTTTTTAAACCAACAGATAACTGACATTGCAAACATTACAACTCCTCAAAGAAAGTCCCAAAAAATACAAATTATCCCAGCTGTTCTGCTGCTCTGCTCTGTAGCAAGTCACCAGAAAAAAATGAGGCAAAATAAGGGAATTCTATTTCTAAAGCAGGTACCCCAACCCTTCTGCTAGACGGCAGAAATGAGTCGGTGGCAGAGTTCGCACATGGCCTCCTGAAAGAATTGCAATAGCTGACTGATTCACCCCGTATCTTGTTCGTCTGCCAATGAAAATGGGCAGTGAATGGAAAATAAAATGAGATCATACAGCCTTTAACAAGGTTTTCAGAAATTGTTGAACAAAGTGAATGACCAAACTTCTTGGATGGTAAGAGTTTATATTTCAACAAAATCAAAAGATCGATAATGACATTTTTAGCATTGTTACTGTCGCTGTGGCTCTTTTAGTGCTCGTCATTGTATGAAAGAGATTATTTGAACACTAAAGCTTTAAGGAGCTCAGACTAGCATATAAAACAAAATGAAGTATTTTATGGAGTCACCAAGACAGATGTGCAAGCTTAATGTCTGAATCATTAAAAGAAGTGTAAAACATGATCAGTGCCTTGAGTGAAAAAAATATTTAAGTAGGATGACTAACAAACAAAGATTAGTTGCAGCTTCAATTCTTAAAATAAGATCTGAACCATTTAGGCTTATTCTAAACATATTTAGTCATTTATCAAATTACAACACCACCTTCAAAGAAATAAAATAAACAATGAACAATACAACAGCTGAGACAAAAACTGACAGAATGTTTGAATGAACAGGGCCGTGAATGAAAAGATGGAAACATTTCCAGTTGATTTCTGTTGTGTTACTGCTTGGAAGCATCATGTAGGCAATGAGGTTTGAGCAAATTTGAATTCATCAAATATTTTTTCCAATGAAAGATGAAAACAGAATGTCTCTTTCCCTCAATATAAGTTCCCAAACAACAGACCTGATGGCAGTCTGACTAAGTAACAAAAAAAAAACCACAATCTTAAAACAGCAGAATTTTTTTGCACTTTCTAACAGCTGAACATTACTTTTCATAACATGATTAAAGAGGATGTTTATTGTGAACCACTTTCAGGCATGCAGGACAAAGCACTGACTGACTAAGTTATGTAGTAATGCACCGGTTCACAAAGTGTAAAAGGTGTAATTGTAAAAAAATTGATGTCCCATTATGGCGACATGATAAAAATAAAATTTGAGGATACAGTTATTAGTTTAATGACAGTTTCCCCTCTCCCAGGTAATTTTTTTGGTCTAAAAGTCAAGAGACACCATGTAAAAACTAGCAGACACAAAGCTAAGCTGAGGTTAGGATAAGATAAGATAAGATAAGATAAGATAAGATAAGATAAGATAAGATAAGATAAGATAAGATAAGATAAGATAAGATAAGATAAGATAAGATAAGATAAGAAAAGATAAGACAATTGAACAGAATTGACAATTTAGTTGGCAGTTGGCAATTGACAGTTAAGCAGATCATTTAAATTTTGGTAAATTAGTTTGTGTATCTCAAAACATGCAATTATTTTTTTTCCAAAAAGGAAATTAACTTTAAAACCAAACACTTGTCAAAAATTTGCAATAAATCCCCTGAAGTTAATCTAGAAATACCATAATACGACGCGGGAAATCAGCAAACTGTCAAAGAAATTTGACAATTCTGTGTGGGAACATGTGTGGAAAACGATTTTTCTTCTCCAAATTTGCTACTCGGATGGATATTAAACATCAGTCATGAGTTTTTTGGCACTTCAATTCCAGGAGTTGGTACCTGAAAATTATGAAAAACACTGCAGTATTGAAACAGCACCTATTGTTGTGTCCTTCACAGCTCTGGATTACAAAAGAAATGTGCATTTTGTCATTGATGTTGTGCTTCTTACCCTCAACTAACATCATCCCCCATCAGTCAAACAATCAATCGATGTTTTTATGCAAGAGTCATTGGCATTCGCTGCATTTTGACAAACAACTCACTTATAATAGTCATGTTGCATAAAGACCTCTGCTATTTAGTAGTGACTTGTGACCAGGGACCGGCTCACGTGGAGGAAGGCGTGTTTGCAACAGACTGGCTTTCTAATAACATCACATACATCAGATGCACGAGGCAAATCTGGTGCCTGGATTGACGCGTAGATGTGAGATGCCTTGGATGACAGCATACAGGAGAGAAGCACATGGAGGAACCTGATGCTTATAAGATTACACTCCATTTTATGAGACGTCTTGCTCACTTTTCAGTGAAATAACAGGGCAGAGTTTCATGTTAATTAGGTCTCATCACACACTCTGTCTCTCTGTGGATGGACACCATCTCTCCCTCTTATTAGCTGCAATGGCCTGCAATTGTCCAGAGATTGTGATTAAACTCCACCTAGGGATCCGGTTCCTCAGGGGAACAGACACGAGTGACGACCTTTCTGCGGTAGACATAATGTAATTACTGTAATAAGGAGTTATTTTTCTTATTACAGCATTATATTACCATGCTGGCAAAAACTTTTGAGGCGATTCAGTTCCTTTTATTGAATCAAATTTTCCTCCCTGCACTTTCTATGTTCATGATGATTGTCTTTTTGTTAAATGCCAGATATTACAAGAAAATTATTACTCATGAATGGCATGTCATAAATCATTTTTGCTTATTTTTGAGAGTTTTTTTTTTTCTTACTTTTTGATTTCTCGATCATTTTTGAAAAATGTCTTTGTAATTTTGGCAAATTGAAATATATATTATTTTTCTATTTTATTTCATATCTGGTAAATATATCAGCAACAGTAGTCGATTATATTAATTGTATTTAACTAATTTTATGGGTGTCCATATATATTTATACATACATATACACACACAAAAATATATATATTTTGTACATGTGTGCACACACATACAGAATACGTGTGTATGTGTGTGCACACATTTTTATGTATACGTGTGTTTATATACATCCATAACTACATATATATAATAGCACAAATATATACATCAGTGCTGTTTCAATGGGTTAATAATATTCTAATGATTCATGTGACAATTAAAACGATTCATTTGATGAATCTCGTTGACCCCTTTCTTTTCCAACTTGACTTCAGTTACAAAAAGTTCCAGTGTTCTTTATCTAAGGTGACAATGAGTTTGAAACACTTTAGTGTGTATGTTTGTCAGCAATAACAGAGCTTCTCCTTCAAGCTAAAATTACACCAGAATGTAAGTCAGTTGCATACTGAAGCAGTTTAACAGCCTCTTGTACAGTCGCTGCAGACTGTTTTAATAGTAACATCAAAACAGGGTGTATGTGATGAGAGTATTTAGACGGGAAAGAAGTTCAAAGGAGATTCAGCTCACTGACTGAGACCTGCACTTATGCTCTGCAAAACTGAGACTTAAGTTTCACTGGAGGACACCGTTTGCGTTGGACCAGGGAGCTCACTGAACACTGAACCACCTTGTGGCCATAGCGGGAGGTACAAATAGAGATTTTACCTCCTGCATCTAAATTGTGCATTAACAAATAAACCTTTTGATGTCAAATAATATAAGAATCAACTGGAAATTGTCAGAAAGAAAAATTAAAATTAGCGTAAGTTACAGCAACGATCTTATCTTTATTTCAGGCTTTTGTTGTTTAGTATATTTGTTGTTTTGGAAAAAGGAGGTAAAATTTTACTAATTTTTGTTAAGGATTAACTAATTAAACTGTGCTGCACCAATTTATAGAAGTACAGATATCTAGCTCAACTGCTGTTTAAAGCCTAATCTGGAAAATTTGTTGTTGTTACTGCTCTTCCATAGCAGAGTAACACCCCTTCCCACGCCGAGCATTGTATAAGCCTCTGAGCATACCCTGTCACAGTATTATTCACAAAAAACAACCTGATTTGACTGTTAATCCCATTAAAGTCACCGTAATAACAATCTATTGCCTCTTACATAACACAACAAATACGATTATGCTGCATTGCTCCACTGCCTTTCACAAATTCCTGTTCCATCATATGAAAATCACACTGCTTGACCCAGATATACCAAGTTAACAAATGCAGATGAAAAAGAATGAAAATTAATATTCATTGCTCATGCATGTTTTCTTCTATAAACTCTCATTAACTGATCACATTAAAAAAATTACATCCCAGATTGATAAAGGGAAAGCAACAGAGTATATGGACTTTAACAACCATGAATCCATACTTCTTAGAAATTCTTAGATGATTTCTTGCTAAATGTTCAGATAACTTTGTAGCAATAATTTTTGAAAGGTGGATGGTTTAAAACCAACCTAAGTCTGAGCAGCTAAGGAACATGTGATCACAACATAGATTTGAACAAAATATGTTAAATAATACCTATATAAACCAGGAGACTGAGGCTATTGGTGAGTACCAGATGCACAAACCCGTGAAGTGGCTAATGCTTTTGCTTTTATAGCAGTGATGCTGGAAATGGTTTAGGTGGGTTTAACCTCTGATTCCTCTCTGCAATTTTAAACACATTTTAATAAAACTCAGAGAATGAAAGGCATCATGATGTTATGATATGGGCGAACAAGGAGAATGTATTAGTCAAAGGCACAGGCATAGTTGATTCAGGAGCTCACAAAACCCCTTTCTGTTACTATAAAAGCATATAGGTTTTTCGTGTCCTATTTGTGTATTTTATATAAACACCAAAAGAAGACATATTTTAAAAATGAAATGCTACCGTAATACATGAAACAATTCTGTGAATCCATTACTTATTATAAAATAAGGAATGTAGTTTCACAGTCACTGTGCAACAGTTCTATTCTGGTAAAAATAATTATACTATCCAGTAATATTTAGAAATATTCAGCAAAAAATATTTTAGCCAAGCTGGACTGAAAAGTATAATCAATTCTTCTTCTTTTCCTTTCGGCTTTTCCCTTTCAGTGGTTGCCACAGCAAATAAAATTATCAACCTTCTCCATCTAACCCCTCTCTGTATCCTCCTCTCTCACACAAACTACCTTCATATCTTCTCTCACTACGTCCATAAATCTTCTCTTCGGTCTTCCTCTTGATCTCCTGCCTGGCATCTCCCATTCCAGCATCCGTCAACCAAATATAGTCCCTATCCCTCCTTGGTACATGACCGAGCCATCTCAGTCTGGCTTCTCTGACCTTCTCTCCAAAACATCTAACATGTGCCGTTCCCCTGATGGACTCATTTATGATCCTATCCATCCTCGTCACTCCCAAAGAGAACCTCAACATCTTCATCTCTGCTACCTCCAGCTCTGCCTCCTGTCTTTTGTTCAATGCCACTGTCTCCAAACCATACAGCATTGCTGGTCTCACCACTGTTTTGAAAACCTTTCCTTTCATTCTAGATGAAATTCTTCTATCACAAAGAACCCCTGAAACTTTTCTCCACCCATTCCAACCTGCTTGAACCCATTTCTTAACTTCTTTTCCACACTCTCCGCTGCTCTTGACTGTTGACCCTAAGTACCTGAAATCCTCCAACTTCTTGATCTCCACTCCCTGTAGCCTCACCGTTCTACCGGGTTCCTCTCATTTACACACATATATTCTGTCTTGCTGCGACTGACCTTCATTCTTCTCCTTTCCAGAGCAAGCCTCCACCTCTCAAGATTTTCCTCGACCTGTTCCCTGCTCTCACTGCAGATCACAATATCATCTGCAAACATCATGGTCCATGGAGATTCCTGTCTAACCTCATCTGTCAGCCTGTCCATCACCACTGCAAACAAGAAGGGGCTCAGAGCTGATCCCTGATGAAGTCCCACCGCCACCTTGAACTTCTCTGTTACACATACAGCACACTTCACCACTGTCTCACAACCAGCATACATGTCCTTGACCAGTCTAACACACCTCTCCGCTACTTCAGACTTCCTCATACAATACCAGAGTTCTCCTCTCGGCACCCCGTCGTATGCTTTTTCTAGGTCTACAAAAGCGCAATGCAGTTCCCTCTGACCTTCTCTGTACTTCTCTATTAGCATTCTCAAAGTGAATACTGCATCTGTAGTACTCCTAAAGTATAAAAAAAAATACAAAAATTTACACTTCATATTCATTTTTAACTAAAGGAAAAGCAGATTTAGAGGATATTGTTTTCCTTTTGTTTTAAGATTTGAAAGAGAAACATTAAGGAATAAAAGTGAAGTTAGACAATTGGCTACTGCATCATCTTTCCGACTGATTTTCAAAAAGTGCCTGTGGTGGAAGGTGTGGGTTAAGCAGATGAAGCCAAAGTGATGTGTAGTGATGAAGCAGACATACATGGGGCAGTGAAGTGTGGGGTTTTGATGAGGGTCTGATGGCGAGCTGATGAGGGTCCACACAGAGCCACTCACTTGGCCAGCTTCATCTCGATTTGCTGCCGGATCTCCTGCCGCTCCTGGTCACTGCGGACAGGGAAGATGTTACGGTCCTCAAGCTCCTGTTTGCTGGGTCGGTTCCGCAGTTTCACAGCTAGGAGTTCCTTCCTCATCCTGCGGGGGAGGGTCCCTATTGGTGTTGGGCAAAAGCCGGAGTCAATAAGTGCATGGCAGGTTTCAATTGGCCCGGCAAAGCATTCTAGCTAAACCCTCTGAACTGACCCTAATAAGCTCATAAGGTCCTTTTATTCTGCAACCCCATTCAGAGGAACAACTCAATTAGGCATGCATAATCACATATATAATGTTATTTGTAACATACATGTAAATTCTAACATCCTATCTCAGCTCTAAGTTAATTAATTCATGTATCACCAGAAAGTATCTCATTGTCTCGTATTCCTGGTCTGTACCCCTGGTTTTTTGTTCTGGTTCGTAACCCTTATTTGTACTGAATCATTCACGTTTATGTCACAGTCAGGCTTGTGTTTTGGATTTTTGACCTCCATGTAGTGAGACATCTTCCTTTTCGCTCTTTATTGAATCCTGTTGAGTTTAATGCGAGTCCTAAGTCTTGCATTTTGGTTCTATCCATCTTGTCCAGTACCCCTTTTGTCTAAGCCAAAAGTGGTACTGGATACTGCAAGAGGTAAAACAAAATGCTTTTAAACGACAGTTAATTGAAAATATAAAAAGTTATTGCAAAGAGAGACACCAGCGAGGGATGGAAGAAGACCAGGGTCAATTAGAGACTGACTGAAAGTGAAAATAACATCAATGCAGACCACATCATAATTGAAATGATAAACAAAAATTGTCAAGTATAAAAAACAACAACATTGGAGTGCAAATGAAAGAAGTACAATAAGTATAATAAGAAACAGGACACATAAAAAGAACAATTTCTTTAAAGTTCTTTTTTTCCTTTTGTTTTGGGAACTTCTGCAGCGTGTTATCTAAATGCTTCCTCCAGCTGCACTTTAATAATGAACTGCTTGGATCACTGTATGCTGTCAATGTAATTATGGACTTTATGATATCAGTTTGACTGGAATCTGAAATAAGGCGTGTATGAAAAATGTGACTTTGTTGGTAAACTGATTGATCCAGCCCTTGTCGCAACTTAACACATAAAGCGTGAACACAGCGTTAATACAGACAGCCACTCTATCATCATAGCTACAGGGGCTTTGACAATTTTCCTCAAGTATCATATTAATATGCTGCTGTGAACCAATGACCCACATGACCAGCCAGAATTAGGCCAACGAGCAGATGTTGAAACTCGACACAAGTAAGTCAGCCATTGGACATCTGTGTAAATCCCTGGCAGACTTTTACTGTAAGCACACCACGGCAGCGATTATGCCACTTCATTATCCACTGACGGGGGCTTTTTCACAGGATGCACTGCATCTCCTAATGGTTTTAAGATAAAATTTTGAAAATAATTCAAATGAACAAGACCTGAGCATGGCCTGAAAATTGCTAACTGAAAGTGCTAACTGAAAATTACAAGAAACTGTCCAGGAAATTTGTTGTATGATGCTTTGCTCTATTATTGGGCAGAGTCAAGTGATTTCAGAAAACAAGAAAGTGACCTATAAAATAATTGCATCGCAGTACATAACTGTTAACAGTATATCTTTAATTTATTTGCCATTACTTCATCAAAAGTATTTCATTTGAACCCCCAAAACCTAATGCGTAAGTTTACCATGACTGGCGGCAAGATTGTTTTGGCTTTGTAAATGAAAATAATGATATGGTAAGTATTTATATGAGTGATACTAGACATACCAGAGATGACAGACTCGTTCCAACTATCCTGGTCACTCAGGTATTCATTCAGACGCCAGTTCTCCTTGTTCTCATCACACTCCTTCTTGTTGTCTGACTCGCCAGCAGGTTCCCTCTCGATGCTGGACGTGCGGGACAGTCTGCCATCCGGTCGGCGCTTTGGAGACACACGTACCTCCTTCATCTGGAAACTGAGGAGACAAATTATCAGAACGACATTTTCATTTGATTGTCTAAGCTTGACAGAGAATTAACGCATAGGTTTTCGTTTTGTTTTTTTTATACAAGACCCAAACAAACAGACACAAACCTGCACTAACTCGATGCAGTAAATAGTATGTTATTAACTATCATTTTAAATGATTTAGTTCATTTCATGCATACTGTGGAAAAAACGGGTGAATTAGAATTGTCTAGTTATTTGACAATTTTTTTCTGGTGATTAAATTATCTGTTTCATCCATCCTGAGCAGTTGACCAGACAAAACCCAATGCCATACTGTATGCTAGATTGATTATATTCCTAATTCTGCTAAACTGAAATTCAGTGGCTTGACTATCACCAAATTTGAGTAAGTTAGCTTATTGAAGTGCTAGTTTGGTCACCCTCGCCACCCAACAAAAAAAAATTGTTAAATTATTTTGAGATGTTCAATTACACAGTAAAAAAAAAAAAAAAGATCACGATAAGTCGAAAACATATGACTTTTCAAAGATTGATCTACTTTTTTATCGCACATTTTCGTTAATACATGGGCTGTTGCTTTGATAATTGAATGTAATGCCTTTTTAACAACTTCCATGACCAAAGCTGGATGTGCTGTGAGGTACACCACCGGTTTGTCAATGCACTCACACTCACATATAGGTCAGCCGCCAATGAACCAATGAAGTTGTATTTTAGTCTGTTGCTAGATCAGCATCTTGAAGATTATATTAGGCAAACAGAATCAGGCTTGTGATTATCTATTCAAAGAAGAATTTGAATCAAAAGACTATTGATATCAGCCTGACCTGTCCTGTCTGTGTTTGGTGGCCAGTGCACGGTGCAGCTCCTCAATGATGCAGCTAGGGGGCAGCTGAGAATGTAGTGCTCCCAGGTGGGGGGACCCAGTAGGAGTAGGGATCCGGCCCCTAAGTAGGGAGCCATGAGGGTCTTTGGGGAGTGTGAAATTCCGGGGTAAGGTAGCTGGGGACTTCTTCACTGGCACTGATGGAGCACCTAAGGGAGGGTAATAATCATTATAAGCAAAAACCAGAGGGGCTTTTGAGCATCAGTATTACCACTAGACTCACAGTCAAGGCTGCCCAGTCTGGTGAGAACTTTGACTGGCAGGGTGGGCGCAGGAGGGGTGCTGGCTCGCCTCTGAAGCTTTGACCCCACCACTTCCTCATTTCCTTCAACTGCTTCGGCCTTCCCCATGCAGGGCTCATCAATGGGATCGCTCAGTGAAGTGGGGTCATACTCTCCATCGTCACTCTGACTGGGATCCCCCGCCGTTTTGGAATCTTCAGTCACATCTTTTGATAGAATCAAACAAAAGCACAGTGATACAGCAGTCTTCCTGAGGTCTCTGTCTTCACCTAGTGGCTTCAATGAAAACTGCATTTGCTGCTGGTTGAACAACAATAGAAGATTCTAAAGGGGCATCTGAATTGAATGATAATTTAAAAAAAATAGTACTCACTGTCACTAATCCAACTGAAGACATTGACAAAATATATTTGTATAGGGAAAGCTGTCAATGTTGATATAAAATGAGGCTTCATAAAAATTTACAACAAACCCAACAGTTCTATATCCTCAGGACAAAAAAAGATTGGAAAAATACTTTCACTTTTAGTATTCCAAATCAATTTGAATGGACTTAACACATTTTTCTCAAATGAACAAAAAAAAACTTTGGAATCCTTGCTGCCTTTATCTGAAGCTGTAAATGAAATTGATTTCTTTATGTGTGCCTCTAGAAGGAAGAGTCTGTGAAGAAGAAAAAGTGTTTTAAAAATATGAAGCATCGTTTTAAATTATGCATGCAGAGGCAGTGCAACAATGAGCTGGCGTGGTGCAGTGATGTAACAAGGTCCTTGTTTGAAGTTGTTTTTCTTCAGAACACATTCTGCTTAGCTATTATTGTGTATTTGAGAATATTTTGGCAAATATCTTGCTCAAAAAACATACGCTAAAACTTCAAATCTATATTAGCGGATAATGACCATTATCAGCTTCTGACATTAGACAAAAAGAAATCTAATACACAAACTAAATCCTGCCCACTTTTTTTTACATAACTCAATGTATGTATACAAATTGACCATATTTTAGCATTTATGAGGCAATTGCAAAGAATGAAAACCCTGGAGTTCAACCTCTTGTATGCCAAGAGAGAAACCACTATGAACAGGCTTCACACTAAGAAGCACAACTGGAAAATCAGATTCCTGCTGCTTCTCTGTTCCGTGACAACCTCATCTGTCACCGCTGCATTAACTACCCCCTTTCAGATGGTAATTTCATCTGCTTTAGGGGAGTCTGATGGTGGATCAACAGACTTTTTTTACCTTGTTTTTTTTTCGAGAAATTTTGCCTGACCCCCAACCGAACAACATTTGTTCAAGGTTTTGCAGGACATTTGGGACAAACACACCAAAGGAAAAACATGTGGTAGATTGCTGTCTTTATGTTAAATGGTAGACGCTGCAGACAACAAAGGCATAGCTAATGGATGGATGGACACAGTGAATGAATTCTATACTATACCATGAATAATCAAAGATTTTAACCTAAGCCTTAATGTTTTTTAGATCCATAAACATGCATTCATTGATCTTTTTTTATCAACTCAGAAGAAAAAACACGCTGTTGGCAGAATATTTTAAAGATCCTCTCCGGAAGCAAAGTGCAAATAAACAGTGACCTAAAAGCACCCTTAATATTAGCAGCGAGTAGCAAGATTGATAATGAAAGTAAATCACAAGGTGCTTTGTAACATTAACACATACATATACATATAATATATCCCATAATTACCTGTGGAGGCATCTAAGTCGCTGCCCAGGTCTTCCGTGGTGCTCGCCAACGGCGCCATCGGCTCCTCATCTCTGTCCTCAGCATCGGACTGAGTTGGCGTTTCTGGATCTTCACCATTTCCTCCACAAGCAAAATCTGAATCTGCATAAGGAGATAGGCCTTGTTATATATGTGGATTAAATGGTGAATCATGTCAACTGCAACAAGGATGGAGTTGTGAGTCTCGAATCTCACACCTGTCTCCATGTCTCCGGGGCTCCTCCTGACCATGTCATCTCTTTTTTGGCGAGCAACTGCCTTCTTCTCCACAGCTATATAAGACACAAGGAAGAAAAGTAGTCAAACAACAACATGGAAATACAAAACACATGCAACTCCTGGGTCTAATGAAAATACAAGTTATGTGTCGTCTGTAATGTTTCCAAAGTGCTTATGCAAAACACCCATTTCTCAACACCAATGGAAGCCAGAAACATATGGAACTATCTAATATGATCCAAAATACAAACAGACTTTTCTGAAAATCTCCAAAATTAAAGTGCGAGTGTGTGTTAATTTACACAAACAGTCATTTGGAGTTATATCAGACTAAGATGCTTTGACCCCTCCAGGGTAAGAATGTGTATGTATGTAGATGGCATTCATCATAATTTCTATTGTTTATTTATTTTTTCATGTATGTATATTCCTTCGTATGCACGTGAAAGTATGCTAACTATATCTTTGTACTACATCAAATACACATGTAGTTTTTTAGATCTTTTTTCGAAGTACAATGTAATTTCATAAAGATTTTTGTGCAATTTCTTACATATTTTCATAGCACATAGTTTCATTTTAAATATATAAGTAAATTCAGTTCAACTATGGTTTTATAAATCATTTGCCTGTCATTTTGCTGTCCTCAGTTAGGAAGTCTGTCATCAATTATTCTGTCAATCTATCTTTATTCATTGTCTTAACTCACTTTTACCTTTATATTTCTACTTTTTCCTCTCAGAATTGTGAAAACTCAAATGAAAACCTTAAACAGATAGATTGGAACCCCCTACAGACTCACTTGATGAGGGCTTCAGTTTCTCATTTTTCTTTTTTCTCCATTTCCAGGGCTTGAAGATACGTCCCAGACTTGCCAGCTTGCTGTTGCGTCGGACGGGGGGCGTACGTACCCCTGAGACCAAGCCGCCTGAATGGAGCGCCCTTTGCTGATCCATCACATCTAGCAGACGGGGAAACACATATGCTTAAAAAGTATCCGGACAAACTCCTGAAATACATCACCACTCAAGCCTAACTTGTAATGAAGTTTCTTATAATTGGTTTTAACCAAGCTGTTGTATGTGGGTCACTGGCTAAAAATGTTGATTTCAGTATAATTTTAAAGCAATGGGGAGAACACAGAGAATAGTATTGTTTCTATGTGACTCATATGGTTTCCGGGCAGCATGACCTTCTTGGCCCTGAACACGCACACAATGGACCACTTTAAAAGGCATCTCGAGAGACAAACAACGGCTAAGTAAAATCAGTTTCAGCGCAAAGGCATCTTCTAAGGGTCAATGTTGAATGTCCCATCATAATTTTTTGTGGTTTCTCTCGTCAGCTCCATTCTTATCCTAAAATTTACTGCGAAATTTGTCATCACACTCCAGTGATTGAATCATGCAAATGTCTGATGCTGCAATGGAAAAAAAAGAACAATGTCTTTTTTATAAAATCCTACTGTATCACTTTCTGCTCCTTGCTTCTTTTTATTGCCGCTACAATTTCTGGCTGATCACTTATTTCACCAAGCCAACAGTCTAAACTCCAAGATTTCCTCCTTTATTAAGAATAATAATATAATAATAACTTAATGTTTTTTTTCTGTAGTCTGCGTGTGCAGCACGCAGAGGATCTCAAAACCTAGAAACTGTCAAGTCTAGATGGATTGATTTGAACAAAATTCTTTTCGCGACTTTGAGGTTTTGATCCCAATTATCTTTGGGATCATGATGCAATATTGTGATTTTCATTTTGTAGATTTGTAATGCTGATTGTTGACACACATTTACCAAGCTGTGCTAGACAAAAAAATGTGATCTGACAGTAGGGTTGATAAATGGTTGAAGGATTAATCAGTCATCAAGTACTTGATTAGCTATTTGCTATTTGCTATTACTCGACTAATCATGTACAGAAGCTAGACGTTTCTCTTCATAAAAAAGGTGGTTAGTCGATGGCTGCTTCCTTAGCAGCATAAGACAGTAGATAAGTGATGGACAGAAAACCAAAAAGTGCTCTTGCACTGGAGTTACTAGGAGAGAGAGACCGGTTTCTTGGAGCGACGACAGAAATAGATCCTCCTACACAGTCTGGCTCCGACCACAAGCTGACACCTCAGGGAGCCTACAGCTGAGCCGTGGGCTGTTCGAGGACGCTACCATTTGCTAAATCCACAACATCTGTTCATTTATCCCTTAAAACTACTTGCTAGTACCCCATTAATTGACAAGAAGTGTAACAGATGCAGACCAGATCCTCAGGCTATGCTATATAAAGATATATTGTAGATTGAATACCAACTTATTCTGATAACTGCATTGTGAATTCTGTTTGATTATCAAATTTGGAATGATTTCACTATCATCAACAAGAGACATCTCATGCTCTGCTATTTTTTGACAGCTGTGCGAAATGCCTTTAGCTGACAAAAATGTTCTAAAAGGTAGTTAGAAATACCTAAAAAGACAGCAAAAAATAAAGAGAACTCTAGAAATTGTCTGATCTTGTTCATACTGAATAATCAGTGATTTTCATGATCTATTGTTATTTTGCCAATCATTTTTGGACTTTAGCAAATAAAATATTTCACACTTATTAGGAAACATACATAGTGACAAGTGGCAATTATTAGAGATTTGCTAAAAAAAATCAGCACATTACCTGCAATCTAAAAGACAATACTTAAAAATGCAGATCTCTAAGGAAAAAAAAACACAAATATTAAAAAAAAGCAGGAAACAGCCCGAGATTCAGAGAAGGGATTTCTACATTAAATCATGATACCACATTTTCTGCTCTAACCAGGTGCGGCATATACATGACCTAACATTAAATACAAACAATAACGCAGGTTTCTTCAGCATTAAATCTGAACCTCCTCTGAAAACAGGAGGTCAATGGTCCATTCTGATGGAGGAAACAGCAGCATATTGGTACCCAGAGCTCATCCACTGTCTCCAGCCAGAAGCAGGTCAGTTGCCCAAGTACTGTTTGCCTGCATAGGATGCTGTGAGGAATTCAGGTCAAGCATGTAGTAGCTATAGCATTGCACGCAGGGTCAGGCTGCCGTTGCCATGGTTACCACACTGGATGCTGCAGAATAGGCCCTTGGAGGCAAAAAAATCACCATAGCATGAGGAATTGGGAGTTGCTGGGTGGAGGAGGAAGCTGTTGCCACACAGAAGGACCAGGAACTGCAGCCAATCATGTCACAGTATGTGATGATGCATAATGTAAGTCCTGGAGCCACTGTATTTTTAATTTGCAAGTTAACTTGAAATATTTATTTGTGCTTGTAGATGTATGAACAACCCACTTTCAACCTCCACCGATGAAATAAACGAGTAGTTTGCAGTGAATATACACATCAATACTGCAATTGAGTTGAATGCTCCTCCACACAAAAAAATCCTTCAAAAATTTTTTGAAAAAGTAATACATCCCATCTCAGTGACACCTTAACCAGAAACACTGTAATATTCCCAGGTTTACAGGGATCGTTTGATATCAAAGGTGGAAAGAGCACCACGCAGCGCCATATGGTCACAAAACTCAAGACACTTCTGTTACAACGCAACCAAACTAGCTGGTGAAGAAGTGAATGATGGAGAATGAGTCAGTGAGAGGGATGAGCGAAAATCTCAGTTTCACTTACATATCATAGGAGACCCGGCTGCTCCTCCGGCACTCGGTGTTCACATCGTATGTCCCGACAAACTGTTGTTTTCGCAGTTGTAACGGTTTGAAAAGAGCAAACCCAAGAATTCATGGAATGTCTTGCAATTCGTCGTTTGGAAAACTAGACGAAAATTATTTTACATTAAGGGGGGGTGGGGGGCTGGAAGGAGAGAAAGAAAAAGCCGGATGCTGTCGTTCTGCCCACAGCGATGACATCTGCAGTTCGCCGAGTATGTGCCATGTGGACCCCGCCTCTTCGGGAGGAGGAGGGCGACGAAACTGGCACACAGACGCACACACAGACAGACAGACACTGGCAGTGTGTGGCTCAGTGTGGATTATGAGCTCATCCGGTGCGCTTCAGTGCGTGTATGTGATGGAGCGCGTGGCCTTTCCCTGGTGTGTGTGCTTTTTGTGCGTGTGCTTGTGTGAGTGTGTGTGTTGGGGGGGGGGGGGAATTGGCTGTGACGTCACATATAGTGTGTTTCCTCTTTATGAAAGCATAGCTTCCCCTTAATGTGGGGCGGAGGGGAGGGCGGGGGGTGGCTGCCTCAGGCCCATCATTAGTGTGAAACGCCTCCATGTAACACTACGGTAAGTCACTTCAACATGTAATACACGAAAAGTTGCTTGTATACATATTTTTTCCACTTATTATGTAATGTTTGAACTGGAATACAGCCTATAGATGGAAACAAGAACCAAAAGATAAGATTAATAAGAAACAAAAAGCTCTAATTGGAGAAGCTGATGTAAATTGATTATATTTTTTGTGAAATTGTTTTTTTTGTAATTCTTTTACTTTGCTATGAATATGCCTATTTTAGTCCCTTTGTCTGCCTGTCTTTGGTGTGTAAAACACCTAATCTACTTTTATTTCTTATGCGTGCATTTGCATTTTCCCCTTCAAGGAATCCCTCAAGTAACTGATTTCACAATTTACTGTTTACACATGCTTTTCTGCTCTCTTCATTATATCATGTAATTACTTGTCACTCAAAGTTCACCTCTTGGCTAATTTTTTCACTTTAAAAGCTTTCCAGTCAGTTACTTCAAAATATAATGGAAACACACTAATGGAAGCATGGTTCCTTTGAATGCGAACAATTATGTATTTTAATTGGTATCCATTCTCTAAAAGCGATATCAATAATGTGCTTGGTCACTGAAATAGATAAAACCTGTGGTTTTACAGGTTTCCTAACCCCACGAGAACACACAGGCAATGGTAGCGTATAGCCACTTTAAGAATAGAAACTTGGCCAAAAGCAGGAGGGGGTGCACAGCTGAGTAATCATATACTGGAAACGGAAAAGTCAAGTCAAAGTCATAGCTGCAGTTAATATAAACAGACATGACATAAGAATATAATGGCAGTGATACTCGGGGTCAAATTTAAATATGTGGTGCTACTCTCTTTCTCTTTAGCGACTGACTATGGCTGAATAATGCACTTCAATATGTTATTTATCAGGATTGAATGGGTTTTTCAGAGAAGTACGAGACAGTTCTCAGTTTCCTGCCTCACCCTATTACAGATAACGGACAACTTATCAAACACTATCTCTTAATTAAATTACGTGTTTACATTTAAGTTCAGTAGTTGATCAATTGGTAACCAGTTGAGGGTGAGCCCTGCCTTTTGCCAAATGACAGTTGGAAAAGGCTCCAGTCCCCTATTATCCTGTGTGCAGGATAAGCAGTCTTCTTCTTCTTTTCCTTTCGGCTTTTCCCTTTCAGGGGTCACCACAGCCAATCAACCTCCTCCATCTAACCCAATTCTCTGTATCCTCCTCTCTCACACCAACTACCTTCATATCTTCTCTCACTACGTCCATAAATCTTCTCTTCGGTCTTCCTCTTGACCTCTTGCCTGGCATCTCCCATTCCAGCATCCGTCTACCAAATATAGTCCCTATCCCTCCTCTGTACATGGCCGAACCATCTCAGTCTGGCTTCTCTGACAAAAAACCTAACGGGAGCTGTCCCCCTGATGGACTCATTTATGATCCTATCCATCCTCGTCACTCCTAAAGAGAACCTCAACATCTCCATTTCTGCTACCTCCAGCTCTGCCTCCTGTCTTTTGTTCATTGCCACTGTCTCCAAACCATACAGCATTGCTGGTCTCACCACTGTTTTGTAAACCTTTCCTTTCATTCTAGATGAAATCCTTCAATTACAAAGAACCCCTGAAACTTTTCTCCACCCATTCCAACCTGCTTGAACCCATTTCTTAACTTCTTTTCCACACTCTCCGCTGCTCTTGACTGTTGACCCTAAGTACCTGAAATCCTCCAACTTCTTGATCTCCACTCCCTGTAGCCTCACCGTTCCACCCGGGTTCCTCTCACTTACACACATATATTCTGTCTTGCTGCGACTGACCTTCATTCTTCTCCTTTCCAGA